>JAASGX010000390.1:0-23502 GCA_023334415.1 Phytopythium chamaehyphon | reverse complement strand
GAGTGAGCTACAGATTGGAGACTTGCGCATTCCGTTGGTGTTCAACACCAACACTAACCAACTTCAAAGAGGGGCTGACAAGGTTGCGCGACTGTCGCAGGCCGTGATTGGTGAATCATGCTTTCAGCCAATCGCCGTGGAAATCCGGATATCGAGTCCGGATACGCGGCAAATGTTGACCAACTTTTTCTTGTGGTGGTGCAAGTTATTGATTCATAAGGTCGTTCACCTCGCCACTGATCCATTCTCACAGGTCAGCATTGGGTACGTACGACAGGACGCGCATTGACCAAGCGTCCAAACACCGGACAATCGCCAAGCTCTGCGGCCGCAACTTGACCGCCTCCCGGCCTCCCAGCGCTCGATCGACGGCCATGGCGACTGCGAACGGCAGCCAGGCGAACAGCGCGCGCTCCGGCGCGTCCGGCGAGTGGTCGCCCGGCTCCTGGCGGCGCTTCCCGGTCAAGCAGCAGGCGCCGTTCCCGGACGCCTCGGCGCTGGACTCGGTGCGCGCCAAGCGTAAGCGTCGCGTGCTGTGCAGAGGCTTTGGTGGTGTGGCGGACTGACGGCTGCCTGGCAACGTGGAGACAGTGCAAACGCTGCCGGGGCTCGTGTCGGTGCGCGAGATCGAGGCGCTCAAGGCGCAGCTGGCCGAGGTGGCGGACGGCAAACGCTTCCTGCTACAGGGCGGCGACTGCGCCGAGCGCTTCCAGGACTGCCAGCCCGAGCTCATCGAGAAGAAGCTCAAGATCATGATCCAGATGAGCCTCGTGCTCGTTTGGGGCGCGCGAATGCCCACGGTTCGCGTCGCGCGCATGGCCGGGCAGTTCGCCAAGCCGCGCTCCAGCGACACGGAGCTGCTGGACGGCGGTACGCGGGGCGGTTCCAGCGCTGCTACGCTTGGTTTTGTCTCACGCTTTTGTGGTGTCATCCAGAGCGCGTGCCAAGCTTCCGCGGCGAGAACATCAACGGCTACGAGAAGCACGAGCGCGTGCCGGACCCGCAGCGACTTCTCGACGGCTACTTCCACAGCGCCGCGACGCTCAACTACGGGCGCGTGCTCGTATCGTCGGGCTTTGCCGATATCCACGACGCTGGGACGTGGGATCTCGACTTTGTGCAGACGTCGTCGCGCCGTGAAGAGTACCGCGAGATGGCCGAGCAGATCACCGACAGCTTGCATTTCGTGCACACCCTTGGCGTCGGCGATGACTCGCCCAACCTCCGCACCGTGGACCTGTTCATCTCGCATGAAGGACTCGAGCTTGCGTACGAGGAGACTATGACCCGACGCGTCGGCGACAAGTACTACAACGTTGGCACCGACTTCCTCTGGATTGGTGACCGCACGCGCCAACTTGACCACGCGCACGTCGAGTACTTCCGAGGCATCGAAAACCCGATCGGCATCAAGGTCGGCCCGAGCACCGACCCCGACGAGCTGGTGTCGCTGATCAAGAAGCTCTGGCGCAAACCAGAGAAGAACCCTGGCAAGATCACGCTCATCACGCGCTATGGCCACGACAAGGTGGCCGACCTGCTGCCCAAGCACATTGCGGCCGTCCAGAAGGCCGGCCTCAACGTCATCTGGTCGTGCGACCCGTGCCACGGCAACACGATTGTAGCTGAGAACGGCTACAAGACTCGCCCCTTCGACCGCATCTTCGGCGAGCTGCGTGCTACGCTCGAGACTCACCGGAGCGCTGGATCGTCACTTGGAGGTGTTCACTTTGAGCTCACCGGCGAGAATGTGACCGAGTGCATCGGCGGACCCGAGGGCATCAACGCATGCGACCTCCCGCTGCGCTACACGAGCTACTGCGACCCTCGACTCAACTACTCGCAGAGTATGGAAGTCGCGTTCCTGCTAGCCAAGCACCTGTCAGCGAACCGCGAGGCGGCTCCTTTGAGCGCTGCGCGGCGTAATCGCAAGCGCTCACTAGAGCTATTCGCTAGCGGCAGCGAGCCTACCAAGCGCCAGGAGACGTAGTAAGTTTGGCTCGTTGATCGAGAGAGGAATCCAACGCCACCAAGTTTGGATTTTGATTTGGTGCTATTATGGCGTCCTACAGACAGTAGAGTGCTCTTCTCAATGAGGCAAATCTTGCTGGGACTTGGCTGCTGAAGCTCAGACGGGGTCAAAGAACCATGGCGGGTAGACTTGGATGCTCTCGAACTTCGCAGAGCCACTTCCAGACGCGTCGTTGTCGGTCAGAGTCTTTGGTTCAGCGGCACTGCCCTCGGCGTTGTCTCCTCGGTGGACACCAATGACATCGGCACCAGGAGAGCTAACGTCATAGGCAAGAGCCTTCTCGTCGTGTCTGGTGACCGGCGTCGCGTCCACGCAGTTCTCCATGCGGCGAAGAGGAAGTGTTGAGCTCGCGGCTGAAACATTTTTGGTTGCCAAAACGGTAGCTACTGCGGCAACAAAGAGAACACGCTTGATGACTTTGGTCATGGTTGAAAGCGGAGTTAGAGGAAATTGTCGGAGTTGGAATGAGGAGTTGCCAGAAAAATGAAGAATGCGTTCACATTTGGGAGAGATCGTCAGCTCCTGTAGCTGACGAAGATTTGGACATGGATCGCAAAAACTCTTTTTCGAGACCTTGCATTGCGTGCTTTGTTATGTGAACTTGTAACAGATACTGAAGTAGCTTCGCCGGCATGACCACTTGATTTGACACAATGGCACAATCAATGTGCCCATGCTAATGAATGCGGAGTCTGGACAGTAATGCCCCAGCGTCTCATGATCGCCAACCTGGTAGAAATGCTGGAGTAGAGAGCAGCCTGGTGCTTCTAGTTGATTCAATATCACGTGCCTTCTTTCTGCAATCAATGACGATAGCGCTTGCAAACTCTTCACCTGGGTAACCCTCTAAAACGCAGGCTGGTACGGCACTTTGACTCACTTTGCAATGTCATCGCAACCTTCAAATGAAGATTTAGAGTCGATTCCTGCATGGACACGTTCGAGCTTCACGGAACAAGGTCACACAATCTCTTTGACTGAACATGTATTATATGATTGATGCTTTATCAATCCAAGTTTTGCGCTGAAGCTAAGCAAGATCTAAGTCCTCGCGAACGTCAATGTCTGGTAAGTCAATAGGCGTGGGCTCAGCCACCTGCGTCGCAGTTGTAGCCTTTGCCACTTCGTCGCTTGATGACGGAAGCACCGGAGCTAGGAAAGTAGGACTCGCCTCCAGGTCGTGATGTTTATCAGCAATCTGTTGTTCCTTGTGGGTCTTGGATGCTGCCAGTGCGGAGGCGGAAGGTCCATACAAATAGCATAGCGTGTAAACGTAGAGGTTGAAAATAGTGATCACCGAGGTCCATTGACCACTAGTGGGCGGTGCCGGCGAGTAACACCCGGTCGCGAGACCTATAAAAAAGAACGCGGTCATGCTTGCATTAAGCAAAACGAGGTAACGGTAGCGCAACCGCAGGGCTCGCAGTTGGTCGACACTCGCAGCCACCAAGTAGATGAGCCAGAGTACGTAAAACACACTGAGCGCAGCGCAGATTGCCGTGATTAGGGCATAGGACGAGTTGGTCGCCAACGGATCGTAAGCTGCCCCGCCGTCTGTGCTCTCGAACTTGATGTAACCGAAGTATAGCACCATCATCATCCAGAAGTAGCTCACAAAGGTCACTTTTGGCTTGAAAAAGCGCATATTTGACACGCCGTTCTCTTTTCCTTGTAGCCGCATGTTGTCTATCGACATGAGCCAGTAGAGCAAAAGCAGCATTAGGAAGGTCACTTGAAAACCGACGCTTAGAATCCGCGCTGGCGTGCTCCCAAATGAAACCTCAGCGACATAAAATGGATCGTTGAACAGAACGAGTGAAATGGCGAGGCTCGCGACCCATCCCTGCTCAATATTGTGCTCGCGCTGTGTCAACGAGTTTACCTGGGTAAGGTACCAGGCTGCCACGCCCGCAGATACGAACAAAAAGAAGAGCTTCATGCCGATCATCCAATTTGTGAATGCGAGCGTTCCCCATGTCTTTCGGAATTGGATGCTAGTGCCAGCCAACGGAAGCCCTTCGGTGGAATTGAACAGCACATCGACCACATAGTCGTCAAAGTAAATGTCGTGTAGCAGCGAAAAGTAGAGTGGATCGCATGCGTACTCGCTCTTGTAGCACAAAACTGTCGCTGTCAATGGTGTTGTATGCAAGCCCAGACTGGCAAACGTGTCATTGCCACTTGCAGTGTCTTCGTATATACCCCTCACTCGAGGCGTCATCGTCACTTGAAAAGAGTGGTCGTCAGCGTTGGGTTTCTGGTTGTTGAACACTGCCTCGAGGTAAAAGTACCGACTGCGCTGCCTCATTCCGTGAACCCCAAAGGAGTATTGAACCACACTTGGACTCTTAGCTGTACTTGCAAACGGCTTGTTCGTTGCGTTCGCGCATGCATCAAACATACACGCCAGCACAATGTCTCGCTCGGACGTCGGCAGGTTAAGTGCCCTGTTGACAGCTACAACTGAATCGTTTAGATCCGAGGTGCTAATGGTGGAGTTGTCATCTGAACAGGTTTGATACAAGTCTTGCGAGAAGTCCGAGATGCACCGTCGCCGCTGACTTGTCCAGTCCGAGTTCGTTGCGTCAGGGGCTGAGCTGAAGCCGATGATGACGAAAAGACTCAGCAACATGATTCCGAGGGATGCCATGAAGACTAATTTGAGCATCGAGACGACCTCAATTCTCATAAAGCTGCCGTCGGCGTATTGGTCCTTATCACCCGACTTCATGGCTGCTGTCGTCGCGTCAGCTATGAATTCAAGCAACCAATGTCGCTGATGTCGAGGCGACAGAGTCGATTGGCAACTGGTCTTGGGGATTTCCTTCGACCGAACAGGCTGCGATGAAATGAGCTCGCCGTTTGCGACGCAAGAGCGAGTGAAACTCCCATCGACTCCAAAGGAGTAGTTACTATCCGGCTTCAAGGTGAGACAAATCACACGGAAGCACCTCACAAGAGTGTTTGATAGATCTATTCTCTAACTGATGCTCGTGCAAAGCTTCAAATGGGAAAACAACGTTCGCTATACCAATGAACATGAACCATCCTGCCGCTTTCGCTGGATACTGTAGCTTGTTGCTGAGAGATGAGGCCCTAAGACTGCATCCACTAGTCTTCCGAAGGTCAATTGGCGCAACAATCGGTCTGCAATGCAGTATCTGAGTAGGAGCTCATTTCCTCACTTCTCGTCTGAACATCCTCTCGATGAGCAAGGTTCACAGAGACATCAACTAGATCTATTCGTTTTGCACTACCGATCCAGTTAGTGCCGTTCAAAGCTAAGTGCTTTCTCCATTGCCAGACCTTGCTTTCTACTGCTGGAGCCATGCAGTGTCTCCTGCTATAGAATGATGGTCTTACTTCAACTTGGTCAGTGGTGGCAAGACGGCGGGCGCGAGCGCAGCGCGCGGAACTCGCGGTAGGCGACGGCGTCGTGGAAGGCGCTGAGCATGTCGGCGTCAGCCGCAGGCAGGTCGCTGCCATAGAGTGCGTCGAGCTCTGCGGCCGTGAAGCTGCTGAAGAACTCGCTGGCCTTGCGGATGCACGCCGAGCAGAAGACGACGCGCGTGCTGCACGAGGCGCAGCCCTGAAGAACGTGCACGAGCTCCGGGTGCGTGGCCGCCACGTTACCCATGGATGGCGCCAGCTTGCGCATCAGGCGCTCCAGGTCGCGCTTCTCTGTGAGGAACGCACGGGGACGTCAGTTAACCAAGCTCGTTGCAACCTGCTGGACAAGTGCCACACCTCTCGTCACTGGCTCATTGTCGGTAAGTGAGAGAGAGGATAGCGCCGCCGCGCGCTGTGCTTGCTTCCGCAGGCTCCGAGCCTCACAGAAGCGGCGGAGGTCTCTCTCGCACTCGTCCTTGAGCTGCAACGCGAGCTCGAGCTTCTCACACGCGCCTTTGCTCGGCGAACAGGCTGCGACGAGAAGAATGGATGCCGTAAGTCTGCACGTAAGCCAATATTCAGATCCGCAAAACTTACCGCCTCCGATGGATCGAAGATGCTTGATCTCTGTTGACAAGTGACTAGCATCCTCTGCTTCTTCATTAGAGTGAGGTCGAGCGCTCTTAAGAAACAGCGCGTACCGAGCGACCGCAGGAAATCGCTTTCGAGCTCACTCGGCTGCGATGCCGACTTGTTGAGGGCTCTCGTAGATCGGAATGAACTATGTGTTGTGTTATTGGACCCTGACTTACACGTGGTGTGATTGGCAATGAGCTACCCACCTAGCGTGGCGCATTTGCTGCACTTTGGACAAGGAGGACGACCCAACATCTGTGGTGGGGTCTGAGCCGATCGTCGACCGGCGCGTGAAGGAAGGCTTCAGGCCCCGGGAGCCCTTGGGTGTCGTCGCCATACTGTCAACGGTGAGCAAACCAAGCCAAAATTCACTATCCGGATTATTTTTACTCGGCGCTATGACGATATCCGAACTATTGGTAGTCGATAGCCGCAGTCTCCACGGTTGCCAATGTTCCCGCGGCCATCGCTACTGCCATATCCAGCCGCGCACACGCACGTACCAAGGTCGTAATTGCAGTAGCCCCGGTTCGAGCACTCGATTCGCTCTTTGGTTCCCATTTGACTCATAAACCCGATGATTGTGGATCCGTTTTCAGCAGTTCGAACATAGGGAGAAGTTCCTGATAGCGATGTGGAGTTGACGAGGAGGGGTGGGACATTGCCGAAAGTGAGAATAAAAGTAACTCGAATGACGTTCTTCGTTGCGGAGCTCGATGGAGAACATGCTTGAGAACCAGTCGAGTATTCGACGCTAAGATCCTCAAAGAAGAAAGACGCCATGAGAATCTCTCTCAGAGTTGTTGGCGTTGCATCAAATGGGATATCCGACGATATGGAAGTGCGGAAAGCGAGTTTGAAAGAGCCACCCGAGGCAATACACTGGATGAGCTGGATCTCGTCCACCTGACCACTGGTCGTTGGGTCGTCTCCAACAGGGCACGATTCTACAGTATGCATGCGATCAAAAGTCAGAGCAGGTTCCTACCGGTATCATCAGGATACATCGTAAAAACATCGTACGCTGGTTGCAATCGAAACCTTGGTATCCCGGGTCGCACTGGCAGCCCATGATAGAGCTTCTGTCAAATGTCTTTTCGTTGTTTGGATCCGCACCATAGTCAAAGCGCAGGCTCGGGCTATCAACATCAGCTTCCAGCGATAACTGTCGAATAGGAACACATCGCCCGTGGCCATTGCACGTTGGTTCACCTGGACATTTCACTGTTGGATCCGCGGTTAGTGAAACATCAGGCATCCAAGCGAGGGTCACGTACTGAATTCGCATGCGGTTCCGTCGAAGGGTGAGTAGCAGATACATTGACCATTCGTTCGATCGCATATTCCGGCGTCGGAGCACACAGATCTCTGGCTATGAACAATATTTAGACTGGATGGCGCTCGAAACCATGATGGCCCAGTCGGACATGTTCCTTCGAATATAAAGAGACCTATTAGAGCTATTGCGAAGCATATCATTACGAATAGCTCTCGTACGCATTGCACAGTCGCCTTCCGTCCATCCTGCAACACATTGACATCGATATGATGGAGATCCAGAGCAGTAACCGTGGCCACTGCATGCTAGTTCCCCAACACAAGCTTTGATTGCCCCACCGTAAAGATTTCTGTCGTTGGCGCAGCCACAGTCAGCACGAATACCGGGGTTACCATAACCATCGCTAGATCGATAGCCGGGCATGGGAGTCAAAAAACAAACACATTGGCCAGTTGCTAACAACGGAATTAATGTAAGGAGAATGAGCTCGGTGGAAAAAAGCCCTAACAACTTACCCTCATCGCAATGTCCACGGTTGCTGCATGCGTCCCATTCCTTAGTACTGACTACAGATGCCTTACCCTCAAGCACTACTCCTCCAGTCGCAACATTGATTGCTCCACCAGTCAGCGTCACAACACTGTTTAGATTGTTGAACACTTTGATCGGAGATTGCCTGTTTCATTTTTGCAGCTATTTCGTCAGCACCATTTTCACGAACAAGGGGAAGATGCATCACAACGCACGGTCCAAATGTCTGTGTAAACTCGATTGTAATGACATTTGTGGCGGCAGCGTTGCAAACTGGAGATGACGGAGCTGAAAAGGTGGTGCGAACTGGTGGTAGAGTCTTCAACGAGTGAAGAATGGTATTGAAAGCATCGAAAGATGCATCGAAAGGCACTGTAACCCCGATGCCTTCAAAGTATAGGGAGAAGTAGCCGCCAGTAGCTTGACATCGCAACACCTGGACTTCATTTACCTGACCGGTAGTGAGCGGGTCGTCGCCTCGGGGACACGAGCCTGCTCTTCATGACATTAGAGTTTGCGAGCCAAGACGCATGATAAAGCCGGCCAACTACGCACGTCTGGAGCAGTCGTAGCCTTGAAAACCTTTTCGGCATTTACATCCGTAGATCATATCTGCGTCCCAAATAGTAGAATAAATCGGTTCGGGCCCAACTGATAGTGCAGTCGAGAGCTCCTTCAGTGACAAGCAATCGCCGGCATCGTTGCAGTTCTCAGGACATTCCACTGTCGAGGCACATTCACCGTGAGCTGTCCACACCTCAACACCCACTGTACATTATCTGCAGTCAGCCGTACAACGCTGGCAGGCCGTCCCTGTGAACCCCTTCTCGCAGACGCAGACGCCGTTGACCCGGTCGCAGGTCCCTTTGTTGGAGCACTCGACCTTGTAGTGCGCATCGTCCGTCGCGCGCGCCGGCGCCACCCACGCCGGCCCCTTGGGGCAGAGCACTGTTGCAATGCGCAGCGAAGCGAGTCAGGGCGGTATCTTTACATCGGTACCCGCGGCAGCTTACGCCTGGAGCAGTCGAAGCCCGCGTGGCGGTCGTCGCACTCGCACAGACTGCGCGCGTTGCAGACGCCGTGACCCGCGCAGATGCGGTTTCTGTCGCTGTCCCTCGGGCAGGCCGCGCCCACGCCCAGCGCCAGCTGCAGCAGCGTGAGGGCAGCGAAGGCCCACGGCGCCATGCCCAGATCAGTCCAAGCTGCTTGACAGCGTCAATGACGCCCCTTGGCGCGAAGTGTAGCCATGCCGTGCCCTTTCATAGCTGACTCGTAATTACGAGGTGCGCTGGTAAAAAAATTCTGCGTGGCGCCTCGTAAAAAGCCCGCTCCGCTGGAGATCTTGGCGGCCAGGAAGAACGGAAAGCGCGGCCACCAACGCGCCTACCTCGAGAAGCTCCCCCCGCCGCCGCCATGTCGATGGTCTTTGACGAGTACGGGCGCCCCTTCATCATCCTGCGCGACCAGGAGCGCAAGGAGCGCGTCAAGGGCGTCGAGGCCATCAAGGTGCGGCCCCGATCGGCCCAGCGGCGCCAGAGATACGCCCGCTAACGCCTCGTGCCTCGCAGAGCAACATCCTGGCGGCGCGCACCGTCTCCAGCCTGCTGCGCACGTCGCTCGGCCCCAAGGGTGCGTCCCAGCGCCGCCCGCCAGCGCTCCTGGCGCCCAAAGCTGACGTTTAGGCTCACCCCACGCAGGCATGGACAAGATGATGGTCAGCCAGGACGGAGATGTGACCATCTCGAACGACGGCGCCACGATCCTCGAGCAGATGCACGTCGAGCACCGCGTGGCGCACCTGCTCGTGGAGCTCAGCAAGTCGCAGGACGACGAGATCGGAGACGGCACCACGGGCGTCGTCGTGCTCGCCGGCGCGCTGCTCGAGCAGGCCGAGAAGCTGCTCGGCCACGGCCTGCACCCCATGCGCATCGCCGACGGGTTCGAGGAGGCCTGCGACATCGCGTGCAAGCACCTCGAGGCCATCGGCGACGTCATCCACTTCACGCCCGAGGACACGACGCCGCTCGTCGAGACGGCCATGACCACGCTCTCGTCCAAGATCGTCAACAAGTACAAGCGCCAGATGGCGCAGATCGCAGTCGACGCCGTCATGAAGGTGGCCAACTTCGAGACGCGCGACGTCAACTTTGAGCTGATCAAGATGGAGGGCAAGCCCGGCGGTACCCTCGAGGAGACGACGCTGATCCACGGCATCGTCATCGACAAGGACTTTTCCCACCCGCAGATGCCCAAGGAGGTCAAGGACGCCAAGATGTGCATCTTGACGTGCCCGTTTGAGCCGCCTAAGCCGAAGGTGTGTGGTTGTGGGATGCGCTGTGTGTCTACCTGGGCGAGAGAGAAAAAAAAGCTTACCTTACAATGTGTTTCCCACTAGACGAAGCACAAGCTTGACATCACGAGTGTGGAGGCGTACGAGGCACTGTACAAGCAAGAGCAGGAGTACTTTACGACGATGATTAAGCAGGTCAAGGACAGTGGCGCGAACCTGGTCATTTGCCAGTGGGGCTTTGACGACGAGGCCAACCACCTGCTGCTTCAGAACGAGCTCCCGGCCGTGCGCTGGGTGGGCGGTGTTGAGCTCGAGCTTATCGCAATTGCAACGGGAGGGCGCATTGTGCCGCGCTTCTCAGAGCTGACTTCGGAGAAGCTTGGCCGCGCGGGCACGGTGCGCGAGGTGGCTTTCGGCACGACCAAGGAGCGCATGCTCGTCATTGAGGACTGCGCGAGCTCGGACGCCATCACGGTGCTCGTTCGAGGCGGCAACAAGATGATTGTAGACGAGGCCAAGCGCTCGCTGCACGACGCTATGTGTGTGACGCGCAACCTGATCAAGAACAACCGGATCGTGTACGGTGGAGGCGCTGCTGAGATTGCGTGCGCGATCGAGGTGCGCGAGCAGGCTGACAAGATCACGGGCATTGAGCAGTACGCGATCCGTGCGTTCGCGGATGCGCTGGAGGACGTGCCCATGGCGCTGGCCGAGAACAGCGGTCTGAACCCGATCGACTCGCTGTCAGCGGTGCGCTCTCTGCAGATCAACGAGAAGAACCCTCGCCTGGGTGTGGACTGCAACTCGAGCGGTACGAACGACATGAAGGAGCAGCTCGTCTTTGAGACGCTAATCGGCAAGCAGCAGCAGCTGCAGCTGGCCACGCAAGTCGTGCGCATGATCCTCAAGATCGACGATGTGATCCTCGACGGTGCCTACGCGTAAGTGTGGAGCCTTTTATAATAGTACCGACGACGCGGGCGGGGCCAGCAGCTCGCGGCTCGGACCGAGGTGAAAATGCAAGACAACCCGTTAGTTTATACTTACTTTATCGGGGAATTGTCGCCGTGTTGATGGAGCGGTGCCTCAGCTAAACTCTGCACGCTCTAACATAGAGTTTTTCGTTCACAGGGCTGGAGTCCTTGCTCGGTTCATAGTTCGTGAATCGTTGCTTTGCCTTCAAATGCTACCTTTGCGGTATGCTTCACGACCTCTTGTTCTGCAGTATCCCCAGTTCAGTCTTTCTTATCAAACTCTTGAAAATAATAGCAATCTTGAAGACGAACGACTTCGCCACACCGGGAGTAAATGCATCCACAGGAAAACTTTCGTCGCACCCACCCAGGACACTACTCAAAGGGTTTGCAGCAGCGAATGGCAGCAGTGCCAAGCCGCCAGACAAGCAACTCGCTTCAGGATGGCCAAGAACAGTTGCGCGAGCTTGGTCATCTGGAGCTGGCCTTGGAGACGAGACCAACGACCGACCCTGGTTTATGCGTTTGCACTGCCGTGCCCTTCATGCCGTGATTCATGCGTCCTGCTGGCGGACAGAGTCGTTGACGCCGTCGGAGCTTGTGACGCGACTGCTCTCGCATAGACCGCGCAGGCCGCCGCCTCGGGCGGTCCAATGTCGTTGCTCAGGCGTCCGCGTTTCTGCTGTGTATCAACCAGAACAGCTCGAGGCGCATGCGTGCTCGAGTGAATCGGGCATTATTGCATTGGCCATTTGAAGGCAAATCCTTGAGGAAGTGGCGGCGGCGCCCAGGGCGACACGCATCTTTCGCGTTGAGCCCAGGGTGTCACTTTCAAGCTCCCGAAAGCCCTGATGACCATGGAGTGGCGCTCGCGACATGATGCAGAGTGGCACGGCTGGCTCGGTTTTACAGTGCGCGCGAAATTTTAGAGCGCCACATACTGAACGCAAGTCAAGTGGGCACCCCTCGCGCCACCGACCAGTCCGACTCCTTTCGGATTCAGAGCGAGCAGCTCGACTATCCTGGCTAGTGCCACACGCTTCAACTTCTGCCACCGACGGTAATTTACCGCTAGTGCAGCCATCCGGGCATCCGTGCGATGGTCTCGAGCTGCGAGTGTCGCCTTCTCCGCGGCGCCGAGCCAACCTGCAGGCGCCGAGCGTCTCCGATGGAATCCAACGCGAGGTGCTCGGCGGCCTCGACCCCATCCTCGCTGGCGAGTGAACAGCTCGCATCCGTATCCTCAAATCCACAGCTACTGTCCGCGCCGCAGTGTCCTCTTTGGCGCTGCTCGACGGCGCCACGGCTGCGTGGCTCCGTGCAGCCAGCAGCTTCAGAGGCTCCACAGGGAGGGCCGCGGGTCCTTTCAAAGCAGCAGCCACGAGCGCCTCTGCACTGTGGACAGCGTGGGCGACGCTCCGGATCGCGCGTGGCTGCAACTCGGCTGGTAAACTACGCGCAGTAACGGCCGGCGGGTAAGTTTCGGCGCCGCAACGGCCCAAACGTCTTGCGCCCAGTATGGTCCGCAAATAAATCCGGCCGGCGCATGGAGTGTCGCTGCCGTCGGTATACAGACTGGACCCCGAACCGCGGCAGCTCACCCGTCCACAGACAGTCGCGCGTCTGTCCGCGGCGCCGCTGGGCTCCAAGCCACAGTCCAATCGGCGCGCTCCTGCTCGCGAGTCGAGTCGAGTCGCGTCCGAAAATATCTTCTCTGCCGGCGGCCGACATGGCGCTGCGGCTCAAGCGCTCGCGGCCCGCGGACGACGGCGCGCTCTTCGCGGCGGCGGCGGACGACGGAGACGACGTGGTGATGGCCGACGGCGCGGACGACTGTGCGGCCGCGCTCGAAACCGCCGCATCCGACGCCGAGGACGAGCGGCGAGCCAAGCGCGCCATGCGCGTGCGCGCGGACCTGCGCTTCCTCGAGAAGCTGCCGGCGCTCGGCAGCTACCAGCGCGGCCGCTTCGGGCGCCGCGGCGGCGTGGACGGCGGCGCGCCGCACGACTCGGGATCGCTGTGGATGCGCGCGCTCGAGCGGTCGATGGAGGAGACGAGCTTCGTCACCGGCGAGGCGCCGTCCCGCGCCGCCATGGTCGCACCCATGTCCATGTCGGCGGCGGTGGGAGTCGCCCCGCGAGTCGCCGTCGCGCCCAGAGGCGCGACCCCCGTCAGCGGAGCCATGAGAACTGGAGGGGGAGCCGTGGTGACGCGGAGACCGGTGGCACTCGCGGGCTTCGTGGCCGTGGCGCCCTCCGCGAGCTCCCGATGCGTCGCGCTGCTCGCGGGAGGGAAAGACGACGAGTCGCGCGGAGCGGATTGAGAAAGATAGAGCGATAGTGTATTTACCCCTTGAAGCAAGCCACACGTGTGAGCTAAACCATGAATATAATAGCGCGGCTTGCATTCATGAACGCACCATTCTGCGGCTAATCCCATGGAAGATCAAGCACAGCCGTTTACCGATGGCTCGTCTTGGTCGCTGTCCAGCTCATCGGCGAGAATGCGGTCCCACTTGGCTTCGGCGAACGTTGCGCGCGCATACGAGACACTCGAAGGCGGCGTTGGAGAAGCCGACTGTGGGGATACAGCTGAAATGGACCTTACTGATCCGCACACCGACTGCGGCGCCTTGGATATGGCCACCGGAAAGCTCCTGAAAGGGATCGGGCGCACGAGGCGGGGTAACTTCACTGGTTCCGAGTACTCGGAATGAGCCGTGTGCTCGCTGACTTCCTGGGATCGTAAACGCTTCCGCTTCGTCGATAACGTTGGCAACTGAGCATCAATCTCGTTATCTTTTTCTCCCCGTCCAGTTATCGCCGGCACCATTGCAGGCGAATCGCTCGTCAGATCAACAACAGCAGGGTTGGCATTCGGACCATTAGTGCTACCGAAGGTCGGTCGCGAGGAATTCACTCGGCATAACACCTCTCCGTCGAATCCGCTACCTCGCTCATCCCATCGACGAGTGGCTGGATTGCACACTCGCTTCACCTGTGTACGTACCACCTGATTCTCAAGGCACCTAACGTCGCTTCCAAGAGAGCCCGATGTTCCTTCATGACGTCGCTCAAGAGAGTTCAACGGCTTGAAGGTATCGCTAACCTTGGGACTTCGAAAGTTAAGAATGTGCACCGAAGAGCCAAGCAAACTGTTCAAGTGGCCCCAAGACGACGATGACGACGGACGGGGCTTCTCGAGCTGCATTTCACCAATACCACGGGGTTCTTGACGGTGGCAGGCCGTGAGAATTGCATGTGGCCTACTTGAATCGCAGTGGGAAACCAAATCACAATTGGGCACGCCAGCTTCCGCATCAGATTGCACCAAGCTTCCTGTTTCTGAAGATGTCAGCGACCGCGTGCTATTTACCACGACTGAAGCCAGTTTGGTCTGTTTACGTTGCTGTTGTTGCTCGGTCAAATACGCAGCGCTAGCTTCTTTCCACGCATAGCTTTCATGCGTCGATGGATGAATCTCGCCGCGAGCGATGGAAGCAACGACCTCATTCCCTAGCTCCATATCACCAAGAAACAACAACTGCTTGTCCACCACTGGCAAAATAGTCTGTGATACCGTCAGTGGATTCAACATTTTCATCTTCTACATGTTGCCACACAATGCATTTTCAATTAGTATGCCCTGGAGGCGAGAGCGACAATGAAATGAACGTACCGCGTCGCGAGGGTCGAAGACGAGTTGGTGGCGGAACGTCAGTATGGCCGCGTAAAATGTGGCCCGATAGTTCTTTGGCAGTTTATCTCGCTTTTCTCTCCATACAGCATCAAGAACCTGCACCACACAGCCAACATTGGTTCATGAACATAACAAACTATGGGAAAAAAGTTATGGACCTGCCCCTCACCTTCGCCGGCACTTTATGAGTGTTCACGTACTTGTAGGCTGAAATAACTCCGACTCCCTTGATGGACGGGCAGTAGTCGCAACCGGAAAGCACGCACAGCTGGATGAACTGAAGCAGGAGATCCATCCGTCACATTGTACCCACAACAGCTTTCAAATGAAGAGCTAACCATTTCTTCGCTCCAGCCGACAAACGAGAGCTCTTCGTTCGCGCCAAGGTCTCTCCGTTTCAGTTCGCTGCCCCACCCATCTGGGCTCAGCTTGAAGAGTATCTACAGTGGATAAAGTACATGAGCTCAAGGAGAACGAAGCAAGACCCAGCGAACAACCACAACCAACCGTCTTGCAGCCGTATGGGATGCAATCCGAGTCTTCGGAGATGACAAAGTCCACCAATTTAGCCTTGCTCAGGAACGCGAGTTGCGCGTCAGCTTCGTACGGAGCGACATAGAACTCGACATCGAGACCGCGCAGCACGCCAATGAGCCGCTGGATCATCTCATTCGTGACGGACAGCGCGCGGTTGACGTCTTCCCGCCGCATTTCGCCGCCTGCTTTCACCACTTTCTTGACCTCCTTCCGCCACACCGCCCGATCCCTGCAACAGCCGCAATACTGCCAATCAGCCTCGCTTGCACCGAAGCTGCCGCCTCGGGGCCCGTGCTGCACCTATTGCGCTCTCTGTTGACGCTGGCTTTTGCCGGCAGCGGCGCGCCGTCGAACACCAGCACGGGCGTCACGCCGTTCTGCTGCAGCATCCTGACCTGCTGCACGCAGTAGTGGAGGTACCTGCGTATCCGCAGACCCCGAGGCGTCAATAGAAGCGGGGCAGCCGCGTCAACGCCCGTGTTTCCGTCCTCACACGTCCGTCTCGCGGCCCAGCACCAGGTCCGCGGCGCACGAGTACGCGCCCTTGTACAGCCAGCCGCAGGCGTCCACGCCCGCGCGCTTGCCCGCGAACTTGGACACGTGCACGGCGTCCGCGACGCTCGAGAGCACGGGCAGCAGCCCCTTGACGCCCATGGCGGCGCGCACTTTCTCCTTCTCTCGCGCTTTGTATGCCGCCGGGTTGCCCTGAGGGAAGGACCGTCACTCTTGCAACTCTTGAGACTTCAGCCCAGTCCTCCTTCAGTGCGGCGAAAGCCGACAGGTGAAAGCTGGCTCATATCGATTGCCTTCTACCCGCGCTTGAATGTGACCAAGCTGTGCGAGAAAGTTGGGGTGGCACTAGCACCTGCGCGACGGCGATACCGGCGCATTCTATTACCAAGCAGCTCTCCGGCGAAGGCAGAAAGTCGTGTCAGAAGCATCTCGGACGGCAGCACGAATATTCCAGGGGCAAGGTACTTCGCGGGAAAAGCATTTGGAGAGGACAACATCTCAGCTCCAACACCAGCGCGAGCAAAACGCACAATTCAGCTACTTCGGTAGCAATGATCGAGACGCTGTGCAGAACCAGCAGCTCATGGCGAATTTCCTGAAGAAGGACGCGTGTACCGCCAACTTGGAGAAGCTCTCTGTGTTCTACAAGTCCAAGCAAAAAAGGATATGCAAAAAGAGATACTGTTGCTCCTTCTACATGCGCAACGCATATCCAGATAGTAGCGCGCAATCGATGCTCCACGCAACTTTTACGTGTGGACCAATCTGGAAAAGTGCGATTATCACAGTGGCGCGCCGAAGGGGTCGAAGCCGGCGATGGGGAAGCGGAATCCGCCGCGGAAGTTGAGCCGCACGCGCGTCTGCGGCTTCCGACGCGACGAATACATTGACACGACGGGAACGAGACGGTACACGGGGTTCAGGACGGCGACGCTGGGTGCCTGCGGGCCCTGGGCGGTGCTAGGCGCGGAGTCAGCGGGCAGCGCTAGGTCGCCGTTGAGGTAGAATCGCAAATGCGGCACCGCGTGGTCCTGGTCGATGGTGCAGCCCACGACATCGCCCGCGCGGAAGCACGGCACGCCCGACTTGGACTGCCCGTTGGCATGCAACATGCCCAGCTCAAGCCCGCCGTCCGACTGCCACGTGACGCCGAAGCTCCGGCTGTCCGGGCCGGGAGATAGTCCTGGAACGACGGTCGACGGGTCCGTAGCTGTGTGGGAGAATGACGCTCTGGCAGACGGAGATCCGGCAAGAGGAGGAGGAGGACTGGCTGCGGCTGTGGCTGCTGAGCTGTCTCCGCCGCGATGGGTCTCCCACCCAACCAGCAGGCTCTCGCCATCCCCTCCAAAGACTTCGATGATCACCTAAGTACAACGAGTATCGGCATCCAATACCTCAAGCGCATGTGAAAAACACTCGATGCCCACCTCGAACATCCATTTGCCGGACTCGCCCTGACGCCTCTCCTTTGTGGCAGGCACGGTGCAGTATCGGTACGGCGTCTCGAGCTGGAGGACGCAGTCTTCCTCCGAGAAGCTTACATCGCGCTCGATGCCCGCGCTGTCCATTTTTACGCACGAAAAATCGCGCCGTCGAGAAAACTCTTGTTCAAGGATGCTTGGAAAGTCATGGATCAAGCTAGCGAAGCGATCCAGACCCTCGAACTCAATTGTGACTGAATCTTGACGCTTCAAGTCTCTAGTGTCATTATCGGTTGCCAGCTTCTCGTTTTGCTGTTGAAACCTTCGAGCAGCGCGAAGTTGGTCGTTTGTGAGACAAGCTAGAAACCGCGAGAACTCCACTTTCCGTGTGTGCAACTCCCTTGCGACTAGGTCGTGGTGCAAGAAGTTCTTCCCGTAGCTTTCTACCTCTCGAAGATCCTCCGTGCATGCAACTTTCAAGATCGCCAGCACGGTGCTGTCAGCGATGAGCTTACTGGTCATTTCACGACGAAGTGCAAACTGAGGCAACCTGTTCTTGCCACCCAGATATCGAATTAGTGCCTGGCGCAGTGGGCGGGCCTCCAGGTCTTCTGCGAGAATGAGAAGTCGCAGCAAATATTCGCTTGTGCCGAATATCTTTTCGATTTGCAACGAAGTGCCCATGATTCCTTGCTCGAGACCATGCCAGCCACTGCTCTCACATGTCTTCTGCAGAGCAAGTATCTCGCGTTGCATGCTCTTAATTTGGTCTTGCACTGCTGCTTGGAGCTCGTCGTACTTGGCGTGGATTTTGGCTTCTTCATGCCTGAGGAGTGATTCGTGCATTCGACGAATGTGCCGAATGTCGTCCTCCAGAACCTGCTCGAGCTGCGCTTTTGTCTGTTCAAGACTCTCGGCACGAAGCTTCTCCAGGCGTTCTTCTTGGCGTTTGCGTTGCTTATCAAAAATCGTTCGAAGATCTTGGTATGAGTTACGCTTGATACGAGCGGCCTCAACCTGCTGTTGCCGTTGGAGCTCTAGCCTGTCCATTACGCTCGGATCTTTCGCGAAAGTAATCAACCGATCAAAAATTGGCTGCTCAAGATGATTGAAGCCAGCGTTCGTGTCATAGAAAGCGACGGTATCGGTCAAGCTGACGTGCTCATTGGGTCTGTCAACGGCATGCAGACTAAATGACTGGTGCGGCGAGACTCTAACTTCGCTTCCAGCATCGCTACGGTACAATTCGTCAATGGCGTGACAGCAGCGACGGAGCTCGGCCTTAGAAACAACACGAGAGTACTTGGGGAAGCTACGCCCTGTCACTTCAATAGTTACAGACTCTGATACTTCCTGTCGGAACTTTTCGTCGTCATAAAGAATCTGAAAAAGTTTTGCCTCGCATGATGTACGCGCACTATCGAGCAGCGGTTGGTACTTTGCTAGAGCCCCGAGTGTCATATGACCTCCAAACTGTGAATCCTTGTCGATCGTTACTACTTTCAAATAAAGTACAAACAGTGCACGGAGCTCAGGCGATTCCAGTTTTTTCAGACGCTCCTGCAACTCTTGCGCACTCCTAGCTACACCAAACTCCCTCTCAAACCGAGCTTCAACTTCATCAATTTGAACTTCTGGGTGAAAGCAGCAGAATCTAACAATGAAAAGATCGTGGGAAACTGGGAAGAAGCGATCGCTCAGATCGAACAGCTCGCTGTCTTCGCCCTTGGAGTACCCGTCATCGTCTTCTGGGCGAGCTTCTGGAATGTCAAAGAAGAAGTTCGAGGGTATGAACGGTGCTACCGCTGGGGGCACCGCAAAGAGGTTCTCCATGGCTCTTGCTGTGAGAGTTCCTGTGGATTTGAAGCGTCGCTTCGCAAGAGGCCGGCATCACATCACGTAAAGATATGAAAGAAGAGCTTGTAGGTGCAACACCCACACTACTGCACTGACGATATATTTGGTCAATCTACCAGCATTTATAGATAGTGTGTTTTGTTGGTGCGAACTACTAGGGGGTATTGTGAAGTTGTCCTCGTCATGAACCAAGACTCTACTGATGTGTTCTCCAAGGACACGTTCCTGACCTCGTTGCAGCGCACGCCTGGTGTACCGAGCAGTAATGGTACGAGTAGAGCTGGTGAAGGGTCTCCCGGTAATTCATCCAAGACAGAGGAGCCAGAAAGGTTTGCTTTCGCTGAAGTGTGGGGTCACATCGTCTGCTTCTACTTACAGAGTGTTTCGCCCAGCATGTCCATGGTGCGTGAACGCCATGCACAACTGCAGCAAGTGGTTGCGTCGCTGTCCGAGAAGGTTTGTTCAAAATGATTACCAGAGTTGAATGTATCATGACCAGATATCCACTGCATGCACAGGTCAGCTTAGTGCTAGGACGGCAAGAGAAGGATTTCCTTGCAGCCTACCGTGCACATATGTTCACGGTTCAAAAAGAGTTGCATGAAATGCGTGAGAAGATCCGACGCAACGAGACGACAGAGAACAAGTCGGAGAAAATAAAAAAACTCGAGGACGAGCGCGACTGGTATCGCAAGGAGGCTCTGCGACTCGATGCTTTCACGACATCCATGAGCAAAGACTTGAAGGCAATGCGTGAAAAGCTCGAAGCTATTGAGGGAGATCGCGATTGGCTTGAAAAGCAACTTAAAGCATGTAAAAAGCAGAACAAATTGCTTCGCGCTGAAGTTGATGCACAACTTGCATCAGGCTCTGGGAACGCCTTTAATTTTGACGGTGGCTCAACTCTTCCTCCGTTTGAGGCTGGTTCAGCAACGCGGCCAAATATGACTGGATCGATGAAGGGTCAATTACAACAATCGAGTCAGGGAGGGGCAGATGGATTGCCATATCTGACCTTGGAGGGTATTACACAGAGCCCAACGATTGCTGAGGAGCGGGAAGAAAAGATAAAGAAAAAACTCCGACAGCTCAAGCGTGAGCTTCAGCAAAAGACCCACGAGCTAACAATAATGAGACTGCAACAAACACAAAACGGAGGGCTGGGCGAGCCTGGTGGTGGAGCGCGGTCTCAATTGGAAACTTTATTTCTACAGTGCATAGAATCCGTCAAGGAAGAGGTAGCACGGCGGAAAAATGGAGACGTGCCGAATGGTGCGCCAGACAGGACTGGGAAGTCGGTAAATCGGCTGCAAACCCGTTTGGCACTGCCAAATGCAACCAGGGCACGGAATCAACGAGCAGATGGTGGGGCGGACGTAAATGATTTCACATCTTCCGATCGCGTCAGACTGATTGAGCGGCTTCTGGCTCACAATGAAGTGCTGACTTTGCTGTATTCACAACTTTTTCCACCGGACAACGTGCAGAAAACCAACGACCGCGCGGATGAATTTGCATCAGGCTCAAGACCAACATCTCCAACGCTTCACTCATCGGACAGTCTTCTCAATACTTCAGCAGCTGCAGTAATCTTAAGTGGGAGGGCCAATGACGGCGGAATGCACAACGGAGACAATGGCTATGAATCAAATACTACGCCTCGTGCTTTGACTCCTGTTGGTAGCGGCGCAGCTGCTGCATCTGCCGTGCGCGGGAGTGGACTGCCTATCGATAACTTCACGAAGGAGTATCTTCGCTCAATGTGAGTGCAATGGACTTTTTGTAAAGGTTTGGCACCAACTAATCAACAATGATCATGTTGAACAGGAACTCACCTACACAATAATCCAACGATAAGCGGCTCTTTAGGATAACCCATGTGAGTCATGTGCATTACTTGCTTCGGGGTACACTTTTAGGTTCAATCGCTCAGCCAGTTCACTTCCACTCATCTATTTGACATTACTGGCTCGGTCTCTTAGAGCGAGCTATGCTCTATTACTGCTGGCCGTGCAGCACGACCTGCGAGAAGACACTGTCTTTGTGAGCCGAGAGCTCGTCGAATGTGCCATGCTCGACGACGCGGCCGTCTGATATGACAGCAATACGGTCCGCGGTCTTGATTGTCGACAAACGGTGCGCAACGAGAATTACAGTGCGGCCAACCTTGGCGCGATCCACGGCATCTTGAACGAGTCGCTCGCTCTCAGGGTCGAGTGCACTTGTGGCCTCGTCCAGGATCAAGATTGACGGCTTCTTGATGAGAGCTCGCGCAATCGCCACACGCTGCTTTTGTCCGCCAGAAAGCGCAAGACCACGCTCGCCGACCACCGTGTCGTACCCGTTCGGGAACGCCGCAATAAAGTCGTGGGCGTTCGCAAGCTTCGCTGCCGCCACCACTTCCTCCATAGTTGGCTCCCATTGACATCCGTACGCAATGTTGTCGCGGATGGAGCATGCGAAGAGCGGCGGCTCCTGCGGCACCTGTGTGCCAAAATGAAATACGTTTGTTTGTATGGTTAGATCACATAGCGCCGAGGAAGTCAGACGACACAAATCTCGTACCGCTCCCATGACACTGCGCAGTTCAGACGGGTTGAGAGTCGCAATGTCAACGCCGTCCATCAGGATACGACCACCACACCCCTCTACATCACAGTATCACACCAGAGTGAGATCATTGCAGGACGAAAGATAGGCAGCAAATTCAGACCACAAACCTTCGTCCAGCTCGTAGAAGCGTGCGAGTAAGGCCGTGAGTGACGACTTGCCGCACCCGGACGGGCCGACAAGCGCGACGGTCTCGCTCGGCTTGACCTCGAGGTTAAGACCTTGAAAGACTGCGGCGTCCGGGCGAGTCGGGTAGCGGAAGCGCACGTCCTCGAAAACGACGTGGCGACCCTCGGGGAGGGGCTGCCACTTGTCCAGCGATCGCACGCGCGGCTGGCGGTGGAGCAGCTCGAAGACGCGCGTGGACGCGCCGATGCCCTTCATCATCTCGGAGTAAAAGGACGACATGCCGGCGAAGGAGAATCCGACGTATAGCGTGTAGAGCAGGAAGGACGTGAGCTCGCCGCTGGTGAGCGCTCCGTCGACGACCATCTGTCCGCCGTAGCCGAGCACGCCGAGCATGCTCATCTTGACTGCGAGGTCGACGCTGCCGAAGAAGGTTGCGCTGGCGAGCGAGCGCTTGCGCGCGAGGGCGAGGACGCGGTCGATCGTGTCCTGGTGGACGCGCTTCTCGTGGTCTTCCTTGGCGAACCACCGGACGACGCGCACGTTGGCGATCTTCTCCTCTGCGACCTCTGTGGCGGCGCCGAGCTGCGTCTGGACGTCGGCCGTGAGCCGCTTGACGAATCGGCCGTAGGAGACTGCACCGAGTGCGAGCGGCGGGACGACGGACAACATGACGAGCGCGAGCTGCGGGCACGTGTAGCAGAGCATGGAGATGCTGCCGACGGCCTGTCCGGCGCTGCGCAGGCCCGCCGAGACGCTGTCGCTGAGCACCTTGCCGATGAGCGTCGTGTCGGCGCTGAGCCGGTTCACGAGCTCGCCCGTGCGCGCCGCGTCGAAGAAGGCCAGGTCCTGCGCCAGCAGCGACTCGTACGTGCCCTGCCGCAGCCGGTTCGTGATGCGCTCGCCGATCATGTTGCTCGTGTCCACGCGCACGGCGTTGGCCGCGGCCCCGACCGCGAACAGCGCCCCCAGCGCCCCCGCCACGGCCGGCAGGTCCGCGCCGCCGGCCGCGACCACGTCGATCACGCGGCCCATGCCGAACGGGACGCACATGGTGATGGCCGTCGACACGCCCAGCGCGGACGCAGACAGCGCCAGCGGCCGTTTCTCGGGCGCGTACAGCGCCAGCAGCCGCCGCGCCTCGCTCGCCTTGGCGGACGGGGCGGACGGGGCGGACGCGTCCTCAGGCTCGTCCGCGGGCCGCGCGGACGCGGCCGTCCCCAGCGCGCGCCACGGGAGCGGCAGCCGCAGCCGCAGCCGCAGCCGCAGCGATCGGTCCGCGCGGACGGTCCGCAGCGGCAGCCGCAGCATTTTTCGGCACGTGGCGCGTATTTCACTCTGCGACTGACTATTGGTGTTGGGTGGGGCCGGCCCACAGTCCAGGATTACTATACTGGACGGAGCCATGGCACGCGCGCCTCCGGCCACAGTGCGGACGCGGACGCTGCAGCTCGTGGCGGGCCCCTCGGACGCTGCGGCCGCGGCCGTGGAGCGCGCGCTCGCATCCGGCGCGCTGGACGCCGTGCAGCTGCGGCTGGCGCCGTCTGCGCAGCTCGAGGACGCGGCGGCGGCCGGCCGCGCGCTGCGGACGCTGGTGGACGCGAGCG
>JAASGX010000389.1:0-23516 GCA_023334415.1 Phytopythium chamaehyphon | reverse complement strand
TGGACTCCAAGGCATGATGATCGTAGTCAACAGGGCGATTGCGCAGGGGCCTCGTCCGGCGTGACGCTCCCAGTCCATCGGATTCGTGTTCCCTCGCGTGGCCTTTGCAGCGAGAAACTCAGGACCCGTGCAGAGCACCGGATCATCCACATCACATCACACGAGCTCCAGCCAATCCATGCCATCATCTAACAGCAGCAGCATCGCAGCCTTCCCTTCTCCTCACGATGACCGCTTGGCAAGCTCTGCGAGCGAGAAAACGCTCGAGCGAGAAGCTCTCAAGCTCGCGAAAAAAGTAAAAGGCCTTGCCTGATTCGCGAGTGACTTGCCTCCAGTATGCTGCGTACGCTGCAGTGCTGAACTCCTGCGACAACCCACCCGCTCTCGATGTTGAAGTGCGCCATCCACATTTCACGAACCAATACCCCGCTCAAGCCGATCCCAAGCGAAGGGGAGCGCCTCTGAGTCGTGCATACAAACGGGACCTCTATAAATGATGATGGGTTGCAGCTGACTCGCGTTTCTCCGTCAAGATGGCTACCATTTGCGCATACTGGAGCCAAGTGAGCACTGCAGCCTACACTTTTCGGCGGGCCATCCGCGATCTCCAGCGGACTCTCACTTTCCTTTTCGCCGCCAAGCGCACAAGCCACCAGCCAGCCTTCCCCAGCCTTTCCCGACCGGACCGCCACCGCCCTCGTGGTCCTCTCGCTCCTCTTTCCCAGTCGCTCTCTCCGTCGTCACCTTCCGTTGTTCGACGTTCATTGCGACCGCTTCCTTTCCCATCAACGTACCAAGAAAACCCAAGAAAACCAATCCAAACCAAGATCATTATCATGAGCCAGCTCCACGGACGAGTGTTCTCCCGCGCCGCCGAGTTCGCCGCGCTTCCCGCTGACCTCCAGGAGGATTCTGCGCGTGCCGCGACGCTGCTGACCGACAAGAAGAGCGAGGTGTTCCAGCTGCACCACGCCGGCATCACCCGCGTGCCCCAGAGCATCCGCGGCAAGCCACTGCTCGACGTGCTCGAGAAGTGGCTCAAGGACCAGGCCGAGCCGCCCGTCGAGGTAGTGGAGGAGGAGGAGGCCAAGCCCGCCGAGGACGCGACGCCAGCTGAAGCTGCGGCCGAAGCTGAAGACAAGCCAGCCGAGGTTGTCCCCGAGGACGTCAAGGCCGAAGATGTCAAGGTGGAGGAGGAGCCTCCCGCTGCTGCGGAGGAACCCCCTGCTGCTGCTGCTGAAGAAGCCAAGCCGGACGAGCCAACCGAAGCTGAGAAGAAGGAGAAGCCTGCCGAAAAGCCTGCGCCCCCAGCCGAGTCCAAATACCGCCTCCGCGCCAAGGAGATCGTCGTGGCGCTAATCCTATCGGGCTACCTGACGACCTACAAGGACCGCGAGAAGAACCATCAAGCCCCTCCTCCGAAAGAGTATGTATTCGATGGCGAGCTGCTGGTCCCGCTGTCGCCTGACGTGGTGGAGCCCAAGACAACGACGGTTTGGAGCGTCAAGGACGGCGCAACGTACGCGAACGTGCTCAAACGCAAGGCCGGCGTGCTGGCGTCGTTCACACAGGGCAAAGATGTGTACGTTGTGCTCAACAAGGACGCCAAAAAGATCTACCTGTTCGAGTCGGACGTTGCGCGCTCGGTGCTGGCGGAGTTCGACGCTTCCGATGGCTTCGTCCAGTTCGACCACGCCCACTACGAGCACGGCGTCAAGTGGGTTCACGACGACAAGACGGAACTGTTCAACCTGCAAACCAAGGAGCTCCAAGAAGCCTTCTTGAACGAACTTCTCAACGTTGGCGCGCAGTACCGCGAGATCCATACGCTGGAGGTCGACAAGGTCAATTCGATCTACGATCTCAGCGACTTCGACATTGAAGGCAATGCCGTGACGTTCGACAAGTACAAGGGCAAGGTCTTGCTGATTGTCAACGTTTCGAGCAAGTGCGGTCTCACGCCAACCAACTACCCGCAGCTGACGGAGCTCGACGAGCGCTACCGAGAGCAAGGACTCGAGGTTTTGGCGTTCCCGTGCAACCAGTTTGCGAACCAAGAGCCGGGCACCCACGAGGAGATCATCGAGTTCGTCAAGCAGTACAACGCCAAGTACACCTTCTTCGAGAAGAAGGATGTGAATGGGGCCAACGCTCGGCCCGTGTTCACGTACCTAAAGGCGAAGCTGCCAGGCGCGTTCGGGAACTACATCAAGTGGAACTTCTCCAAGTTCCTCGTGGACCGGGACGGCCAGCCGTTCAAGCGGTATGCGCCAACGGACAAGCCGCTGTCGTTCGAGGATGACATCAAGGAGCTGCTTGCGAAGGCGCCGAAATCCGAGACAACCGAGGAAGTGGCAGAAACAGTCGACGAGGAGGTCAAGCCGAATGGCACGGCAGAACTCGAGGCCCAGGAGGCTCTGGCCAAGGAGGAGGTGACGACGGAGGAGCCAGCTGCGGCTCCTCCAGTGGTGGCGCCCTAGTCGGGCAGCTGCATGATAGTCGTCGTCACACCTCTCTTGAACGGCGGGGACTACTGTACGTTGTCCCCCCACCAGAGCGCGATGAACGGGCAGTCGAGCGATCCACAACGGCATGGGGCTCCACGAAGGCTGCTTCACACTTATGTATTGGGTGCGCCAATTGGCCGCGCGCCCGCATTTTCCTATTTGCTTCTTCTCCATGTAGCTACTACGATTTTGGCGGTAATCGAACAGTATAAGGCGGTGAACACTTCAACTCGATCCATTCATTACACATGACTACATTGCCACAGTAGATGGCTACATTGGCACAGAAATGGCTACGTTTGACAGATGGATAGTTCACCATGCGAAATCCAGCTATCGTCGTCTCCCAAGCCCCCACGTCGCTCCTTCTCCTTGCTTCGAAGCTAGCTCATTCTCCAATCGGCCAAGAAGGCAGCTCAGCGATGATGGAGTCGAGTAGTAGTAACATGCAGCAGGCGGCGGCGTCGAGTCAACTGGTTTCGAGTCCGCGGGGCTTCTCGGCCTCGCTGAGCAATGCGAGCAACACTAGCACCGCGAGCCCGCCGCGCAGCCCCTCGCAAGGAGCTCGCCAGTACCTGTCCAAAGGCGGCCCGATCCTCGGCGACACGGCGAGCCCGGGGGCGTCGAA
The DNA here is from genome assembly GCA_023334415.1 of Phytopythium chamaehyphon. Taxonomy (NCBI): domain Eukaryota; phylum Oomycota; class Peronosporomycetes; order Pythiales; family Pythiaceae; genus Phytopythium; species Phytopythium chamaehyphon. The sequence continues at coordinate 20,381 of JAASGX010000389.1, read as the reverse complement.
CCTCGCGGCGGCCACGCGCGAGGTGCACGTGCCACTGGACAATGTCGATGGCCGCGTGTTTGAGCGGCTCGCACGGTTTCGACTGCTGCCGCCAGCCGTCAAGCTGCAGTCGGACGCGGCCACAGCCTACTTGATGGCGCCTGCAGTGTTTCCGACGGTGTTTGAAGCCCCCTCGCTGATGCACCGCGCGGCTTGCTGGTCGAGAAACCACTTTAAAGGTCGAGATGCGTGGTTCAGCACAACCGACAACCCGCGTGTGACTGGAGCTCGGCTGCTTGCTGCCCTGCGCCGATACCTTAAGGTGGCCGACGCGTCCGGATCCCAGCACGCCGATCTGGCGCAGCAGCTCGCACAGACACTAATTCTCGGTGGATTATTGTCCCCGGAGCGCGAGAAGAAGCCTGAGCGGACTTCGTCCGTGCTCAACGCTGGCGATGCCGACCTGCAGGTGGAGCTGCTTGGTGTGTTTGATGACCGCAAGCATTGGTACGAGCTGGTAGCGCCCAGTGCACGAGCGGTGGGCTTCGCTGCGGCTGACGACAAGAGAGTGTCTGTGTGGGACGTCGCGGACGGAGCGATTCGCGCTGGGTTTGTGTTCCGCAAGCCACCAGGTAAACACACGAGTGAGAAGGTGAGCGCGTGCAACTGCCGAGATACAGACGACGAAACGAGTGCCAGCCGAATCAGCAAACGCCGAGAGGCCCAAGTGTATGTCGTCGTCAACGGACCTCGACTCCATGAGCTCGCGATCTTTGACAACGATGTCGCCCGCTCACAGATTGCTCTCGTCCCACTTCGGGATGCCATCGCGCAGTACGCGCCTGTGGCTCGGATGTCCACGCGTCGAACCCCTCGACTGTGTCATGGGCTTCAGGTTTGGCACCAGACCCGCGACGGCAAAGATCACAGTCGGTGCGAAACCCTCGACTTTGTCAACAAGCAGGAGCAAGAGCGCTGGCTGCGAGCAATTCTGGATGCCGGCGCCAAGTATCGCGAGGTACACCTCGATCAACAGATTTGGGGCGCTCCCGACGCGAGCTTTTACACACTCGAGGCAGCTCGACAGCACCGAGATGGCCGACTCCAGACGCTCTCACTGAGTCCAAGCCACGGTGATGGCGAAGAGATACTCCGGTTCGAGACTTTGCGCGGCCGTATTGTGCTTGTGGTCAACATGCCGACAAAGGAGCCACCGAAGACGGCGGATCCGCGTATGGATATTGTCGAGCAGCTACGCGACTTGATTGGGCTCGCCGATCGTTTCGGCCCAGACGGATTGACAGTACTGGTGTTTCCGTGCTCGCAGTTCAGCGACTGTGACGACGATGGCAGCGGAGACAGCGGAGACAGCGAAGGTGGCATCGACGACGCAACAGAGGGCACCGTTACTACACTGGACACGATCGAGAGCGGCGACGTTGGCGGGGATTCGACCTGGTCGCAACACATCGAAGTCCTGGCACCGATAGACACCAACGGCCCAAAGGCGCACCCCGCGTATTTGTTCCTGAACGCCCGCAAGCCCGGTCGCTTCGGCCCTTGCGTGGATGGGGACTACTGCAAGTTCCTGGTCAACCGCAGAGGCGAGCCAGTCGAGCGGTTTGCTGGTTTCCAAGGAGAGTTGGTGCCGTCGACGCCCGAGGCGGTCAAGTGTAACCTGGCGCAGTCCATCCAAGACCTACTTCGTGCTGATAGCGAGTAAAGAAGCCAAACGTCGGTGGCGAGGAAGATGAGGATGACAGGCACGCGATAATATATAACCGGTCGACATGCTGGCTAGTGTTGCTGCTTCTTCCACTTGTAAAAGCCGCGGTAGAAGCTCCGGCTGGCGCGCAGCTCGAGGCAGTCGCGCTCGACGTTCTGCTGGTGCTCCGTGTACCACTCGAACAGCTGCACGCAGCTCTCCTCCATCTCGTTCCGGTCGCACTCGTCGCTGGCCGCAGCCCGGACGAAGCGGTAGTACTGCTTGCAGTCTCCCTCGGCCGAGAACTCGGCGAAGCCCTCCCAGAAGGCGTCCGAGTGGCGCGTGCGCTCGCACAGCCTGTCGATCTCGTGTCGAGCGGTGGCGTAGGTGGCGAAGACGTTCTTGCAGAAGAGCGGCCAGGCGTCCTCGTGCCACGGCTTGTGCACGTTCGGCCCCGAGCACGCGTGCGCCGCCTTGGCCTCCGTCCTGTGGAACAGCTCGCACGCGTGCTGGGCCTGCCAGGCCGCGTACTCGATCAGGAACTTGCGCGCGTTCGCCACCTCGAGCTCGTCGACCTGGTCCCCAACATCATCTCCTCGGTCTTGGGCCTGCACGGCGGCCACGGCCTCGCACGCCGACAACGTCGGCCCGTGCTCGTAGAAGAGCTGGAAGCTCTCGGCGCACTTGGCGTCCAGCACTTCGCCGCCCGAGGCCTCGCAATGGCTCGAGACGAACGCGCAGATGACGGAGAAGCCGCCGCAGAGCTCGCGCCGCTGCGTCTCGTTCTGGGGCGACGCGAAGGCGCCAGAGGCCGAGAAAACAGCGAGAAGAAGCGCCGAAAGCTGCAGAAGACGGCGGCGCATGGCTCGAGTGGCGGTGGAGCGCAGCAGCGGCGAGAGGAAGGCGAGAAGACGGCGAGCGGCAGGCGGCTAGTGACGCCTGATGGGGAATGTGGCGATTGTAGCTCTTCGTTCGTGGGTGGATATCAGAGTTCCAGTTGGCCAATCAAAACGGATTTCTGGATGTTTGCTGGCCAATCAGTGGTGATATTCGAGGTGAGCAAGTACACCAACGTGTTACAATTTCATGCATTACCACGACACAACGGAGACCGAGCCTACTACGGCTTACATGCCTAGGCGGACCCGTGGACGGCCGTGTAATTGTAGTAGACGGTGTTCTGGTACTCTTCGGGGCAGAAGGGGAATGAGATGTCGCTGCTGGTGGGCGTGAAGAGCGCCTGGCCGGTCGTGTACGTCACGTAGCAGCCAAGCACGAAGCACACGACGACGACGATGGCGCCGGGCAGCTTCTCGTACCACGAGATCTTGCCCCAGGCCTTGACGAACCAGAAGATGATGGGGAGCAGGATGCAGTTGACCGTGATGCAGGACGCGCCGACAAAGTCGCTCAGGTCCGAAAAGTGGTCGCGCAGCGCGATCGACAGCGTGACCATGAGCACCACGATGACGACGCGCAGCAGCACGTACTTGAGTGCGTTCTTGGCGCCACGGTACTCGGCGGCCTCGATCTCGGCCTCGCCGAGCTCCACGGTCTCGCCGTTGACGATCGACACGTGTGAGAACTTGGACGCACGCTCCTTGTCGGCGATGATGCCCGCGGGCGTCGACGCGTCGGCGTACGAGACTGCATTCTCGAGCTGCTGCTCCTCCTCACTCTTCTTGTGCATGCCGAGCACGAGGCGCTCGGCGATGTAGAAGGCCGGGTTGAGCAGCACCGAGAAGGCGATCGTGATGTGCAGCTGCATGAAGAGGTAGGCCATGACGACGGCTCCCCAGCTCGGGGCGAAGCCCAGCGCCGTGAGCCCCGTGTCCGAGTCCGGGTAGATGGTGAAGAGCAGGTTGCCCGAGATCTGGCAGCCCACGGCTGAGTAGCCCGTGGACGCGAGTGTCAGGAACAGGCACGAGATGAAAGTGACGGTGGCGAACACGATCCACGGCATGCGCGTCGGCACGCTGTGCTGGCGCTGGAGGTCAACGATGACGATGCCGGCGCCATAGGCGAGCGACAAGTTGCCAAAGGCACCGGCGACCTGCTTGAATGAGAGGTCTGGGAAGATGACGGACGGATGGCCGCGCATACCGTGCATGACGACGGCGACGCCAATGACGTCGGCGATGATCGTGCCCAGGCAGCCGGCAAAGGCAGCGCTGGCGCCCTCCTTGAGCGTCGGGATGAGGCACACGGGCAGGATCATGAGCGCCATAAAGATGATCCAGACCGACTCGCTGAAGGCGTTCGGGAAGAGGCCGTCGAGCAGCGAACCGCCGAGCACGAGGAAGACGCACGGCGTGAGGATGCACGAGCCCATCTGGGAGATGACCGTGAGCCATCGCCCCCAGGCACCCATGCACCACTCGCCGAGGTCACCGAAGGTCTTGACCGACTTGGGGGCCAGCAGCATGACCCGCGAGATGCACACGGACGAGTAGACGTTGGCGAACGCCATGAAGAGCAGCGCGACGACGGCGATGGCCGGCCCAGCGCGCGAAAAGTTACCAGGCATACCAAGGGTACCAACGCCGTAGACGCAGCAGAAGAGGCTGAAGGCGGTCTTGAGGTCGTCCTTCATGATCCATCGCTTGGGCGCCATGGTGCTTCGCTCTTCGGTATTGACGCGGACGAGGGGGAGGTCGGAGGCGCGAGGCGAATTGAGAAGTGAGCGAGCTGGGAGTCGAGGCGATTGCAATGCACACCCGATCTCGCTACCAGCTCGGCCTCAATCAATCGCAGCTTCGTGATGCCTCCCTTGTGTGTACCGCCGTGTCAGACTCCAGTTGATACGGGCGCTGGTGATGCATCCAGGGTGGCCATCATCACGGAACCGTACGTCCGTGCATCAATGAGATGCACATGTAGCTACAGGTTCGTAGCATTGACCGAGCGTTGACAGCTCAAAAGAGCTCTTCATGGTGCGGTTTATCGTGCAGAGACCGCGCGCAGGCGTCGGAATCGACCGATGGGAAGCAAGTTGCCAAAAGATACGGCGTCCTACCAGCGGTGACGCGCACGCGGTGGACGCTGGAGGACGCTGCGATTGGTCCTCCATACTCAGATGGGCCGCTGATTGGCTGGGCGCAAAGGTGACGAGCCGTGTTTGACGACTAGCTCAACTGCCCAACACCGAAACAGATCATCCCGGCACAGCCCTCGAGCAACGAGAGGCACAGAAGATGGCGGCTGCGAAGGTGGTGAAAGGGTTCGTGGTTCAAAGAGAGCTTGAATTGGCACGAGTTGTTCGAAGAATGAGGATCTGGATAGCCGATTGTTTCGTGGAGATTTGAAGCAGGGCAATTAATGCGATCAGGCTCCTTCTTGGCGTCGCTATATCACGATCCATATCGTACTTGAGCAACAAGCATCAGAACCAGCAATAGTGGCCGGCGTTCGCGTCAAAGTGCACTTGCTTAAGACCACTTGCAGAAACCAATTGCACATTTGGTGTGCTTCCATGGAGATTGATTTTCGTGTGAACTGAGGAACCCCTAGAGTCCGTACCCTCTTTTCTTTGAAGGCAGAATACTTGTGTAATCGCGCTCTACCCAAGATGTGGATATTGGATTATCGGAGACAATGCTGGCTTGAGCCATTCAATCGCGAATATGTGTGGGAAGCTTTCTCCCTTCGCAGATTTTGGATCTTGTGTGCCGATCTCACAGCTCCAGGCATTTACGGCGGGAATGATGATATGCTTGTCGTGGCAGCGTATTATGGTGGGGAACTAAGGACTGCCAGGACAAGAGCACAACCAGCACACCTTCAGCATTTGAATCAATATATTTGCACATTACAGGTGTTTCAATACTTGTCTGCACCGCCTTGGTCGCTCGAGGTCTCGGAAATGGCGGCCTCTTGAGGAACGAGCCAGGTGGAGTGACGGGGCGACGGTGACGAGCTGCGCTCAGACGAGTGCAGAATATGCTGCAGCATCACGACGATCTCCGTCGCGGCTGGTCGGTCTGCAGGGTCTCGCTGGAGACAGCAGTCGGCGAGCTCGAGGATGGAGCGCGGGCAAGAGTCTGAGAAACTTGGGCGGATCTTTCCTTCGCCCACCAGACTCAGGATCTCCGCTTCCTGCAACTTCCCTCTGTTCTGACGCCCAGCATTGGCGTCATTCCAGTACGGGTAATCGTCCGTGTCGATCTCGGACAGCACGACGCCATACGAGTAAATGTCTGCGCGCTCGTCGTAGTCATGGCCAAGAAGCACTTCTGGAGCGATCCAAAAGGACGTGCCGATCCCAACAGTGAGGTGCGTTTCCATGCGCGTGCGTTGTCGCGAGATCCCAAAGTCGCTCAGTTTGGCTTCCAGGTGGAGGTTCATTAGCACGTTCTTGGACTTGAGGTCACGGTGAATGACCTTGGGCTTCAGCGAGTGGAGATACGAAAGGGCTTCGGCAATCTGGAGCGCGATGCCAGTCTTGTGGCCCTCCCATGAAAGCGGCTGACCCTGTTGCTTCATCCCGTACAGCACGTTCCGCAAGTCCCCGTGATCCATGAACTCTGTCACGGCCGACAAATGGCGCAGTACATCCCATGCGACCCCAACAAACTCAACAATTCGCGGGTGGTACAGCTGTGCCATTAGAATGATCTCGCGCAAGAAAGTCTCGATCTCGGCTGCATCCCCGCCACGATCGGGGCGGATCTTTTTTATGGCCACACGGCGCCCATGATACTCCCCGGCAAACACAAGCCCAAAGCCACCTCGGCTGATGCATTTGCCAACCTTGAGATGTTTGTACTCGATACGGTTCGTCACAACAACGGGATCCTCGAGATATTTGGTGTCGATATGCTCATGAGTGTCATCAAAGTTGAAAGTGTCGCCCACGTTGAGTGAGTCAAAGATCTCATCTTCTTTGGAAGAAGACAAATGAGATGCGCTTCGGCGCAGCCCAAAAAAGCGCTGGCGAATAAATACAGCGAGGAGAAGCACCAAGACACAACCGCACGCAATGACTCCATAGATCAAAGCGGAGTGATGACCAGACGACGTTGTCTCTGCTTGTGTGGGTGACTCAGTAAGATTCAAGTCGCGCTGCCACATTCGAAAAAACAGTACGCACCAACTACAACGCTGGCGGTTGAGTTTGTAACGCAAAACTTGGCGCCATGTACAGTCTCCCATGTGCCGTCGGAGCAGGTTGTAGCTGCAGCAGGTAGATCAGCAGAGAAGGAGCGGAGACTGGAAACAGACGCAAAGAGCGAATCGCTAATGTTGAAGTCGGTTATGCTGTTGTTGGCAATGTAGCTACTCATGACGTGAACGTTAGTGACAAACAATCAGCGGTTCAGCTGAAATTCGAATATCGTACAGTTCTTGCAGAGAGTCGAGATTGAAGACGACTTCAGGGAATGCTGATAGCTTGTTCCCGGTCAGATTTCTATACAATGAAGCGTTAGAGTTTGGCCCAGATTTTGCAGCGAATGAATAATCGAATGCTTACAAAATCTCGACGGCACAGAATGAGTTCGAGCACGAGGTTGCGATAGATGAGCCTGCATACGCTGCAGTCAAGTTGTTCATGGACAAGTCCCTGTGCGTTATACAGTTGTCAGCTTTTGAAGGAAACCCTGGAAGCGGTGCACCATAACTTACAGAGTTTGAACGCTATCCAGCCCTTTCAAGAACGAGTATCCGAACTTGGTGATGTTGCAGCTCCGAAGAGTGCTGCTCCCAAACACAACATAAACCAGAGTCAGCATTCCTACCAATGTTGAGCAGGATAGTTCTTTGGCGCGCACAGGTTTAGCGTGTTGGCTGGCAAGAAACTGGCAGCTGTCTGTGTGATAGAGTACATGTCGATGTTGGAGATTTCGCTGTCGAGACAACTTGTGTCAGACCTTCGGGGCCTTATCGTTGATGGGCGCTCATACGTACACTGCGGTAATGGACGGATCTGCATCTGCATTATCAGCGTTTGCAGCGATAGGAAGCGTTGTGCCCGGTAGATCCTGGTCCTCTGGGACAAAAGTAACTTGCTGCGGCGAATCTCCGACGCCAGCTATCCGCCTAGGAAATGCAATTCATTCGTCAGCCTTTTCCTTTTGAGTGCACCAATGTAATCAAGAAAATAAAAAAGCGTACAATGTCAAAACCGCTGACGGCACGAGCAGCGTCCGAATCGAGTCGATAGGCAGCACGTCGTCCGCAGTCCACTCTGTCGGGTAGCTGACATTGTCCTTCGACCGCTTCGATACTCGGAACTCCCACGCCTCCGCGTCTGAGAACCCGCTTGTCAGACACGTGCAGGAAGCGTTCACGCTCGAGAAAATGTTGGGGCAGCCGCCGTTGGGCGAGAGCTCGTCGGAGCGGCGCTGTACTGACGGCACGCCGTCGCAGATGACGTCGGCGCCCGACATGTTGCCCAGCGCCGAGTTGACGCCGACGGCCAGCTGCGTCTCGTTATCGTCGAAGTTGGCGATGAACCAGCTCTGCGCGAGCTCCTCGGCCGTCGTGACGCTCTCCGCTTGGCTCGAACTCGAGGAAGACGAAGACGAGGAGCTCGACGCCTCGACGTTCATGAGAAGCAGCAGTAGCAATGCCGACACCAGCCGAGTCGCCATGGTGAGACCGACCAAGAGGAGACCGCCTCGCTAGTCGACGCGTACAGTACGAGTGGCTGTGGGGCTTGGCAGGGCTTCTCTCGTGGCTCTCGATGGTCTCGACGGCTTCTCGCTTGGCCTCGGCGCGCTATAGTTGGCTGCGGAGCTGTGCCGCATGGCGGCCCATGGTGGCCATGTTGGAATGGTTCCAGATGGACCCAGTTGTACCCAGCACTTGATAATACGGAGCGTAGCTGTATGCTTTGTCTTGCAGCAGAGCAATATGTTGATAGTGAAGCAAAACTATAGACCGGAAAGGGGTGTGCATGTGGAGTGGCGGAGAGTGGCACGGACTGGCTACAGCAGAGCGGCGCTGCAACTGTCAAGGTCGCTTCACCTTCATGAAGGTCTTCATGGAGGTTCGTGAAGTGCTGCTGGAGCAGCTTTGGCGGCGATAGGGAAGTGGACTTGCTCGTCCAGAAGGACACAGAGGTCACGTCAGTCTAACAGTGAGGCACCTTCACCATTGACTGGTTGTCTAGTCAAAGCAAAGCAGCTTGCATTGCGTCACTGGTCGAGTCTCAAAGTGACGCTGCACGTGCACATTTGTCCAGTATATTTACGCCAGTGTGGGGTGTACTCCTCGCCTCCGAGAAGTGGAGATGACTCGACTCTGTCTACACCGCCGCTTAGACGCTGTACGACACGACGGTGCGGCCGCTGAGCGGCTGCACGGGGCGGGCGTTCTTGCCCTCGTCGTAGATGGCGAACTCCTTGAAGTGCTCGCTGAGGCGCTCGAGGTCCTCCGTGGCGATCGACAGAGGCTGCTGAATCACCCACCAGTCCACAATCTCGCTGCAGGCCGGGGTCGTGAGGCCGCCCGGGTAGTTGAACAGGTGGCTTCCGGCAGCCGAGCCAGCAAGCAGCTCCTGGTACGAGCTCCTGTGCAGCCAAGAGCAAAGAATCGAGGTCAGTCAGTTGATCCGACCAGGCAAAGCAGTTCGGACCAAAGATACGTACAGCGTGACGTTGACGGCGGTCTCCTCCGTGACGGTGTCGATGGCGTCGAGCAGGTCGGCGAAGAACGGGTCGGTCTCGGCGTCGTCGGCGGCCTGCAGGAACAGGCCGACCACGAGCAGCTCGCTGCCGTCAGCGTTGCTGTGCACAAAGTGCGCCTCGCCATCGAGGGCCTTGCCGTTGAGCGTGTGCTCCGACGGCGTGTGCAGGTGGAACTGGAGCATGTTGTAGCTCGCGTCGTTGGCCGTGACGGCGCACGACCCGCCGACGACCGAGCCCTTGTAGGCCTCGTGCGACTGCGTCAGCGTGTAGTCAGAGCACTCGCCCGAGAACTCGAACGGCGCCTCGCCGGCACCGCCGCAGCTCTTGGTGTTGATGTCGATCGGCGACTGGCGCTCGCCCGTGCACGTCGGGTAGTACTCCTGCCACTGCTCTGGGCTGGCGACGCTCGAGTTGGCGGCCGAGTAACCCCAGGCATGGCCCTCGGCTCCGTCAGCAGCGACCAGAGGAGCCGCAAAAGCGGCGGCGGCAACAGCAGCGAAGACGGCGAAGCTCTTCATAGTGCTTGAGGTAGAAAATGGGAAAAGGCTTAGGACTTGAGTGGTGGCTCGCAAGTTCGGAAGTGTCGAGCGCCGAGGGAGCTGTCGTCCGAGCGACCTGAAGATCATCGAGTGGCGGGATGGACCCGGAGATTCAGCGGAGATCGACTCGATCCTGACATCTGGTGATTGCGTCCGGGCACTGCCATTGCATGCTGTGTGTGGGCTCCGTCGTTCCCCTGCGCGAGCTGTTGTGCGGTAGCAGCCTACTGTCGTGTGCAAGAAATTAATCGCATGGTTGTCAATGATCATTTCTGGCTTCTTCAACATCGATGACAAGCCAGCGCACAGTGTCAGTGCTCGATAGTCTCAGTCGACAGCAAGTATATATTACGTGGTATCGGTTTAAACAGTTCATTTTATATAAATAATGCACTAATAATCCAATCGAAACATGGGTTCAACATATACGAGAGGTTATTTGATCCCATTGCAAATCGTAGGCACTCCTCTCCATCTGCTGTGCGATTAATCTCGCGTGATTGTTGATTTCACGGCTGCGATGACGCCCCAGGCGCGATTTGCAGCGCTCATCGTTCGCTCCCAGGAGCTGTAAACTGGACGCGACGGTCCTCCATGATTGGGCTCGGCACGCCCAAATCGACCTTGTCGTACCACCGCGGCTGCGACGCGAGAAAATCCACTCTTGCATTCTCTTGACGAGCCATTTGGTGACTTCATGTTCCGGGAAAGCCGCGATCTTCAGACTGCAGTGTCCACCGAGGACAGCGTACTTCAACCGGACGAGCATGGATTGTGAGGGTATGCTGTATTGAACCCTTACGTGATTTCATCGTTGGAGCTCCAGCATTGCGGACCTCAGGAAAATCGATAGGGCCGCAATAGAAAACACCAAGCGATCGATTGCAAGCTTGCCTGTGTGGGCAGCTGCGAACAGATTATCCGCTGTAGCTTGCGAACAGCAACATTGGCGTTTTCCTTACGTTTAGGATCGTATGGTGAATTTGAAGCGACCATCGGTCACTGGATTGCCAGCACCGCATGTCGAATGGCCCAATGTAGTAATTGAAAGAGAAACGTTGGCGCACAGCAAAAGCCTGCAATCACGTGCAAGAACGCGTCAGAATCTCCACATGTTGTCCAGACACGGGTTGTAGACTACGTAGTGGATTACTTTCCTCTTTGGTATCCTCGCTCGTTGCTCAAGCTCGTGTGCGACACGGAACACGCCGCAGCAAGGCTAGCACCGCCAAGAGGAAAGCTGTTCACGTTGATTGCTCTGCTTCAAATCTCCACGAAACAATCGGCTATCCAGCTTCTGCTCCTTCGAGCAGCTCATTCCAAAACTTGCCAGCCAAGCAACAAGCATCCTCCTCCTCCAACAACCAGCCTCAAGCTTCAAGTCTCATTTTGAACCATGAAGTCCTTCGCCATCTTCGCTGCCGCCATCTTTGCCGCCTTTGCCTCTCCTCTCGTTGCTGCTGACGGAGCCGAGGGCCACGCCTGGGGTTACTCGGCCGCCAACGCCAGTGTCGCCAGTCCGGCTCAGTGGGCGACTTACTACCCCGCGTGTGGTGGCACTCGCCAGTCCCCAATCGACATCAACACCAAGACCAGCAAGGGCAGCTCCAAGGTGCTCCCGCTCACTTTTGCCGGATCCTGCTCCGACTACACGCTGACGCAGTCGCACGAGGCCTACAAGGGCTCGGTCGTCGGCGGATCGTGCTCAATCACGGCCAACAACGCCAACTACAACCTGCTCCAGTTCCACTTGCATACCCCCTCAGAGCACACGCTCAACGGCAAGGCGCTCGATGGCGAGGCGCACTTTGTGCACAGTAACGCCGACGGCAGTGCTCTGGCTGTTGTTGGTCTGTTCTTCCAGGCCAGCAAGAGCGCCAAGACCGACGCGTTCTTCACCAACTTGCTCGCTGGTGTTGACAAGGTGACCGAGACGACATCGGTGAACCTGACACTAAGCTCGTACTCGGAGCTGCTCAAGAAGTACGCCAAGGGAAGTCGCGTGTACAACTACCCTGGCAGTTTGACGACGCCCGGCTGCAGCGAGATCGTCGACTGGTGGGTGATCCAGGAGCCGCTCAAGATCGCGACGGCGGACCTGCAGCGCCTGGCGAAGCACTTCAAGGAGTTTGCGATTTACGACAATGGCAAGAACGCTCGTCCGGTGCTCCCGCTGAACGGCCGCACGGTCACCAAGTACTCGGCTTGATTGTCTTCGTAAAGGAACTGCTTAGAGTTGAGACGGTGAAAGCAACTCTGAGGATCGTATGTAAACCTGAATTCAAGAAATGTGCGGTTTCTGAAATCAAAGCAGCATGGTGTAGGGAGATCCACGGTGCTTTTGAGCACATGAAGTTGCCTCGTTTGGCGTGCATCGCGCTGGACCGTTGGCATTTCCAATGGTTCGGTCACTGTGAAGTGATACCGCCCTGTTCAGCAACAGCAAATCATTCGAGCCGGGGTAACGCCTTGCATTGTTCCTGGTTTTACTTGTGTCTACCTGTTCACACCGAGCAAAGACTAATTGGTTGCATCGAACTTCTTTTGATGTTAGCTAATTCCACAACTTGCCATCCAAGCAACACCCGCAATCCTAAGTGGACTTCTCCGTTCCAGCCATGAAGCTTTTCACCATCTTCGCCTCCGTAGTCGTGGCAGGTTTTGTCTCGCCGCTTGTGTCAGCCGACGGCGCTGAGGGCCACGCTTGGAGATACTTGACGAGCAACACCAGCCTCGCTAATCCGACCCAGTGGGCCACGTACTATCCCAAGTGCCGAGGCTCCCGCCAGTCCCCAATTGACATGTTCCGACGACGATAAAGGGAAAAACTGGTGCTCTTCCCCTCTCAGTCGACGGATCGTGCTCGAACTACACCTTGACGCAGTCCCACGAGTCGTACAAGGGTGCTGCTGTTGGAGGTAAGTTTTTCGTCGTAAGTTGCTCTTCCAGTCATCGATCTCGCTCTCACGTTGCTCTGTTTCTCGTTTTTCAGGTTCGTGCACTGCAAACTCGGGCTCAGCCGTCTACGATCTGCTCCAGTTCCACGTGCATACCCCGTCTGAGCATACGGTTAACGGCAAGGCGCACGATGGCGAGGCTCACTTCGTGCACAAAAATGCCGATGGCGGCGCACTGCTGACTGTTGGACTATTCTTTGACGCCTCCAAGGATGTCGAGACCGATGCATTCTTCACGAAGTTGGTGGGCGGCATGAACAAGGTCACGGAAAGCCACCCTGTCAATCTAAAGCTGCAAGTGGTGTCTGATGATCATGAAAAGTCTTTGGCTAACTATACCGATGCGTTGGGTCTGGCTCGGTAGTGGCTCATACTCGAAGCTGCTCAAGAAGCACGCCAAGCAGGGGCATGTACTCAACTACCCTGGAAGCCTGACGACGCCCGGATGCAGCGAGATCGTCGATCGGTGGGTCATCTAGGAGCCGCACCAGATTTCCCACGCCGACTTCAAGCGCTTGGCAAAGTTCTTTGAGGAGTTTTCGATCTACAACAACGGCAAGAACGCTCGCCCCGTGCAACCGCTCAACGGACGCAACGTCGCTAGGTTCGCTCGCGTAGGTCTAACTTGAAGCTGTCTGAATTGACTAAGGATTAATTAGTCTGAGGTCATGCGTTTCGTAACATGACCGGCGCCTTCCTCTCTGTGGCTAGCAAGAAAGCGATGCAGCACCTTGGAAATCAAAGGGCATTCCTTTACGCAATGATGTCAGACTGTTGAACCAGCAGCCTTGGAGGCTGGAGGGAGCGGGTCCTTGGAACGGATAGTCCTAGCCGTGGAGCAAATGATTCCAAGAGCCGAGCACCCGGGTGACTGAGTTGCAAACTATTACCACCCAGCTGCGCTTCATCGTATGATTCGCACCATCTCATGCCACGTGCGACCAGATCCGCCAAACAGTTTGAGCCTATAAGCCTCACAATGCCACTGGTCATGCATTCGTTGGGACGTTTTCAAGGCAGCCACTCGCAAACTTGCCAGCCAGGACTCAAGCACTTCCTCAAGCTCGCCTCAATGAAGATTTTCGCCCTGCTCACCGCTGCCGCTCTTGCTGCACCTTTCGCTGCTGCTGATGGCACGAGTGGCCACCCGTGGGGCTACACGCACTCGAACTCGAGCGTCGCGGACCCTGCTAGCTGGTCCCACTACTACTCGACGTGCGGTGGGACGAGCCAGTCGCCCATCGACATCACCACGAAGAGCTGTGGCAATGCCGGCGAGGTTCCACTGACATTTGCTGGAGAGTGCTCATCCTACAAACTCACGGAGACGCATGAAGCGTACAAGGGTGCTGTGGTTGGAGGTGAGATTGCTTATAGGATATACAAGCGAACTTGCATTATCTGACGTCACTGTGTGTGCAGGCACCTGCACGGCTAGCACCGACGCATCGGAATTTGACTTCAACCTCCTCCAGTTCCACTTGCACACGCCCTCCGAGCACACACTGGACGGCAAGGCGTTGGATGGCGAGGCCCATTTCGTGCACAACCGCACGGATGGCGGATCGCTGCTCGTGGTTGGGCTCTTTCTTCAGGCAGACGACTACGCCGAGACCGATGTTTTCTTCACGGACCTGTTGGATGGCATCGACGATGTCACAGAGGAAGTGTCTGTCGACCTCACGCTGTACGTTCAACCCGCAATAGTCTCGATCAAGTGTCACCGCTGATTTTTTTTCTCGATGTGCACAGGAGCTCGTACCAGGAGCTGCTTGCAGCTTCGGCGGCTGGTAGCCACATCTACAACTACCCGGGAAGCCTCACCACTCCCGGATGCAGCGAGATCGTGGACTGGTGGGTCATTCAGAGGCCGCTCAAGATTGCCACGGCTGATCTCGAGCGCCTCAGCGAGCACTTCAAGGAGTTCGCCATTTACGACGATGGCAAGAACGCTCGCCCCGTGCAGCCGCTCAATGGCCGCACCGTCAACACGTATGCGGCGTAAGCGGAGAGTTTGGACGCCAAAGCAGCGTATAATACACCTCGACTTGATGTTTCCTATGTATGTATGGTCCTGGAGCACGAATAATCCGGGTTGACCAAATTTAGTTTCTCGTCTTGATCGTCTTGATCCACGAGATGTCGAGACTCTCCGCTTTGACAGCTTCACACACATGATACCTTTGGAACTGCGAAACCGAGGCGATTCGCCTCAATGGCGCGCCCAGCAGCAGTATGGATCGTTCCGGCCAACTCCTTTCTCGTCGACACCTCCAGGTACGTTATTAAGTATTCCTTCTTGCTACCAACTGCTTGGATCTGCTAACCGTGCCGTTTGAATGAAGAGTATGAGCGACGGCTAGGCCCTGGCACTTTCCACCAAGATAGACCAGCTCACATGCCGATCCAGCCGCCATCATTGTATCGGATGGAACGAAACATAAACCCGACAAGAGTCACAACTGTCCAGCGCTTCTACGATGCAGGCAATCTCTCGGCCGTTGGCGGAGGCTTACTAGCACAAGCAGGAAACACCGTCTCAAATATGAAATCGGCAGTCCCACGCTTTCGATTGCCGCATTCCGACACAACCGATGCCGTCGAGCAGCTTCGTCGTGGTCCAGGTGCATATTCGCCGGAAAAGGTGAGACTACATGTGCGATTAGTGAGGAGAAGCCAACACTAATTGCTATGCATCGACAAGTTTCTCGGTGCGTTCACGTCGACACTGGATAAAGTGACGCCAGGAGCTGTGCGTCTCGACAAGCAGCACGCCAAACAGACCTTTGACACGACGTTTGCAATCATCCCGAGCGGCTCCAGGACTCCAGCGAGCTTGAATGTTATCCACGGGTCGACGACAAGCAAGGCGACAGGTTTTCGGCTAAAGTGGCCGCACAATCGGGTCTCCCCAGCGAGCAACAACTCTGTCGAACTCGCTTCTTCAACCAGGCAGCTCGTAGTTGCGCTCACACCCAGAAATGCATATTGCAACCGTAACAACCGCGAACTTCTGCTTGCACAACGAGAGCAACTGCAGCAACCACCGCTGAACCAGATACCGATCGAGTGAAAAAAATTTATTCACTCCTCCCACATTTATCCCTTGACTCGGGGTTCTTGAGTCTGCAATCTAGCCATCCTCGCCTGAGTGATAGCAAACCTTGCAGACACGGACGACATCGTAGTAGCCAAAGTCTGGTAAACTCATGCGATGCCGCGTGCAGCGACCGCAAAACACGTAGCCGCAGCACCGACAGTGATGACGATTCCGGATCAGCGCCTTAAACTTCTTTTTACAACGCTTGCAGCAAGGAGCATCCTCGTCGCGCTCCCACACAGGCTGTGCATTGAGGAAACTGCCCGACGATATTACTTGGTTTGTCGTCAATAGGGGAGCACTGCCAGGCGTAAACTTGTCACCCCCGCCGCGCCTATCAACGTCGCTCGTAGAAGAAGGAGATGATCCAGGCGATGAAGAGGACGACTCGAGCGAAACAGCGCTTGCATTCGGCTGGAAGCGATCATTGCGGTTGCCTGCGCTGTGCCGAAATCCGGAGCCAGCGCCAAACCCACCACCGCCATCTCCAGGTAAACTACCACCGCGCAAGTTAGACGGTGATGAAGGGTCCGATTCGCCGGCCAGCATCGACTCGGGCAAGTTGTAGTTGTGACATTGGATGCGGCGCAGCATTAACTTCGCGGCGTCTTCCTTCACCGAGATTTGATGATTCAACTTCCCCAGCTGCGATTCAAGATCACGCAGGTGCAATTTCAGCGCATCATGTTCTTGCTGGTACGTCTCAATTTGCGATTGAGGTGGCGGCGGGTGGTGGTGATGTTTGCGCGGGGGTTTGTTGGGCGATACGAGCGATTTGGCCGTCGATGTGCGCGCGTCAGATGATGAGCTCGGGGCGACGGATTCAGTTGGCTCGTTGGCGGTATGCGGGGCGTTGCTACCGCCCATAAGCGTCATAGCGCTAATAATCACCGTAGTCTTGACTCTTAGACTATTACTTCGCGAGCGATTCGTAAGTGATCGTCTGCGGCGCGCGTTTGGCACGTTATGTTGACTGGTTTGTTGTTGCTGCTGCTCACGATAGGCCGAAGTTGCAGCCGCGGTAGCTGCTGCGGCCTCATCGTTCGATTTTTGGATAATCTGGGCAAGTGTCATCCGCTCCGAGCCAGAAGGATTGCTGCTCACCAAGCTGCTGAGCTCATGGAAGTCGACCGATGCAGCAGGCACGCGGTTTCCCACGCGGGGTCGCCCAATTCCCGTGCCATCGATTTCTTCTTCGTAGCTGTTACGTCCACCAATCTTCTTCCTGTTACGTCGTTTGTCTTCGCTCATGCTGCTTGCAGATGATGGCGTCGACGGCTTGCTTATTTCTGGGTAATCGAGGTTCATGCTTCTCGCAAGCCCTGCAATTTCAGTTCGCATTCTAGCGGCACGGAGTTCCAACAATTGGTTGCCCGTCAACAGCGCATGCATCCGAGAAAGCTCAGCTTCTTGCTGCCGGATGAGCTGCAGCATCTCAAATTCGCGCTGTTGCAGGCGCATGTGTCCTATCGCTTTCTGGTACTGGCTGCACCAAAGTTGCATTGCTCGAACGCGGCAAACTGGGAGCATGGGCTCGACCCCTGCCGTCGACGGAGCTGTCCCTCCCCCTGCGCTGTACGCTTCACCACCGCCAGCGAAAAGTGGATTCAAGAACTCATCGGTGGACGCGCGAATGACGTCCCACAAACTCACGCTAGGGATGTTAGCCAAAAATGCGCGACGCTCACGTTCCGAATTTTTTTGAAACGTGCCATGCCACGACGAGTAGACGGCTTCGGCTATGGTCGAGAGGAATAGCTCGTTAAACTGGAAATGCGTCGGGAATTGAAGTGTGAGCTGGTACACGGCGTCGATGAATTGCAAAAAGACTGGCGACGTTTGATCAGAAGTTGGATGGCCGCACCGCTTCTGGAACATATGCCCGAATGAGCACCAGTCTTTCTCTACAAGAACGGCAAACCCTTCGAGCGTCCGGAAGTACGGGTCGAGCATGAGCTGTGCAAGCGCCGAAAGCTGAGCCGTGCGGTCCCAGCCATCACTGCAGTGAACTAGTACTGCGTCGCCGCGCTCCAGGTGTGTCGCAACCTCACTCGCACCCTGAAGGACTGAGCAAATGTGTTCGAGCCAACGAGACTTTTGCACGGCGCCAAAAAAGTTTGAGTCATCAACTTCGTACAGCGCCTGTGCAAGCCCCACGAGCGAGCCACGGACAACATGGATGTTATCGATGCCCATGAAAGTAATGGCAGCGGTAGGTTCGCCGTTTCGATCGTACTGCTTGACAGACTCGTGGCCCTTGCCAGCAAGCGCGTTGCTTTTAGCGTTGATCTCGGGTCGAGCGTCCACAATGTGCAGTACCCTGCCCTTCTTTGGCACTGGCGGGCGTCGAGAGCTATTACCACTCACCATGGAGGATGAAGACGTTGATACCGACGAAGATGACAGAACAGAGGACGTTGACATGGACTGGGAAGCAAATGCAGAGAGCGACGGATGCTGCGGCACACCGCTGGACTCTGCCCTGGAGGCACTCGCTCCCATCGCACCTAATGCCACGTCGGCCGGAATCGCCGCATCTCGAATCGCCCAGATCAAGTCCCGATCATACGAGTTGGTACTGCGCAATACACCGGTGTTTGGCTGAGAACTGCGACATAATGGCGCGCCTGTGCGCGGATGGATCCACGAGAGCGCAGGGAATCGGTTCTTGCTGCGGTACCGCGCAGCTTCGGCAATTGTATCATTCGAGAGGCCCGCAGGCACCATCAGGAATGACGGGTATGTCGAGCACAACTCGTAGTCTTCGTTGAGAGAACAGTAGCGCCAGCGTGGATGATGCCAAGCGCCCTGACGCCGGAACTCTGCCTCGGCGTCATAGCGGATGCGTCGTTTACCGGCCATGTGGCGTTGGTGCTGAAAGGCGTCTTTTGGCTGCTTGGATGTTTGCTGCAATGCCCCCGTTGATGTTACCGATGACGGAACCGACGACGGCATGGCGCTGTTTTGATGTCGGAGCGATGTCTTCGCGATCCCAGATAAATCTTCACTTGTTTCAATCGGCGATGTCATGGCACGCACTAGACTTGGTTGAGGGGGAGGAGACGACGGCCTCAGGCGTGAAAAGCTGCTCGTGAGCGAGCCGCTAAAGCTGCCGCTTGTAGCTCCGGAGAGAGCCGCCACTTGTTCTCCATTTTTGGGTGTGTATAGCTGCAGGTCGCGCTCGAGCTGCTCCTCGTCAGGCGACATAATGGTGTGATTTAAGTCTGTCGGCGCGCAAAAGCTGTTTTCGATCCGCAGCCACTCGATCTCGGCCACAATGCTGTGGATCTGCTTGATGCGTTTGGCCTCTGCTTCCTTGGCGCGCGCAGCGGACTCGCGCAGCCTGGTGATGGGGGACAGCGTGACGTGGTAGTGTCCTGCATCCATGTTGTCAAGCACTAGCACGGTGACGGCGTTGTTGTTGCTTCGCTTCTGCTGGATAATAGACGCCTTGAGCACCTTTCCGATCGGCAATGTGTGCACGTCCTCGTGCAGCAGTCCACGCAGCACGCGGCGGTAGGGAACGAACCAGATGCGGTAATTGGTCAGCACGAGCGTCGCGAGCACGCCCTGGTTGTTGGACTCGTTGACGTGGAACGTCACCGTGACCTCCTCGACCATGTACAGCAGCTTTTCGTTCCAGGGGAAGAGACAGTCCTTGGGCGCGCCGGCGCGCAGCGCTGCGAGCTCCTCTCTGCGCACGCCGAGGTCCGGGTGCCAGCTGCGCGGCAGGCGGCCGTACGTGTGCGCGAACCGCGGGTTCTGCGGCAAGTAGACCTCCTGCACGTTGATGCCGTATGGCTGGCTCTTGGACAGTGCGGGGATGTCCTTGGGCTCGAAGCGCACGGCGCAAAGCAGCCTGCCGGTCGCGATGGGGCCCTTGACCAGCTTGCACCACATGAAGACGGGCTTGAAGGACATGGCGAGCGCCGCGGCGCTCCCCGGCGGCGACGTAAGCGCCCTCCCGTCCTCCTGCTCTTCTCCATCCTCCATCACGCCGGCCATGATCGCCGAGTAGGCCCCCGAGTCGCCCATTTCCGCGGCCGTGGACGACACGGAGCCCCTGTCGCGC
The DNA here is from genome assembly GCA_023334415.1 of Phytopythium chamaehyphon. NCBI lineage: Eukaryota > Oomycota > Peronosporomycetes > Pythiales > Pythiaceae > Phytopythium > Phytopythium chamaehyphon. The sequence goes on along the minus strand of JAASGX010000389.1, from coordinate 401 downwards.
TTCCCCGATAGCGAGCGCGAGCGCCCAAGCGCCTGTCCCCTGCCCAGCACCCGCTCGCTGCTCCCCAGCTCGCCCAGCTCGACCGTCCGCAGGTGCGCGAGCTTCCTCGAGTCGAGCACCTTGCTCTTGTTAGCCTGAGCCTGAGCCTGTGCCTGAACCTGCTGCTGGCGCTGGAGCTCGGCCAGCAGCGGCCGGTGGTCCGGAAACGGCACGCGCAGCGCGCCCAGCAGGTCGTTGGCCGACAGGTCGTCGCGGTCCCAGACCTCGAGCACGGCGTAGCGCGGCCCGCCGTCCGCCAGCGCCGGCAGCGCCAGCTCGTGGTCCCAGCGCGGGTTCAAAGAGCGCTTGACGTGCGGCGTCGCGCCCACCTCGCGCCCGTCGTACAGCACGCGCACGAACGG
>JAASGX010000388.1:0-23609 GCA_023334415.1 Phytopythium chamaehyphon | reverse complement strand
GTTGAGGCGGCATCTGGAGATGACGCCGGGGTAGAATTTGGATTTACCCTTGTACTGAGCCTCAACCTTGTCGCCCTCCTTGAACGACGACTTCTTCTTTCCGTCACCGCCACTGCCTCCGTCCTTCAGTCTGATGAGGTCAGCTGCGACACCAGTCTCTTTCTCGCCGTCGTCGTAGTCGATGTCGTATGTTCCGTTGAGACGGCATCGGGAGATGATGCCGGGGTAGAATTTGGATTTACCCTTGTATTGGGCTTCTACCTTGTCGCCCTCTTGGAGTTTCCTTGGATTTGATTTTGGCTGTTCGTCGCTGTCGTCAACTTTCTTCTGGTTTTTGTCAAGGCTGTCTTTGGCGCGTATTAAGTCAACGGCAACATTTGTTTCTTTCTCACCATCGTCGTAGTCGATATCGTACGTCCCATTCAAGCGAGATCGGGAGATTACCCCTGGATAGAACTTTGACTTTGCTTGATATTTTGCCTCGATTTTTTGGCCAACTTTGAAGCGGCCTCTCGCCGGCCGATCACTATCACTAGTCGAATCAGCTAGCTTGGTGGGTTTCTTTGGGCTTGACGAAGGTTTTGGCCTGATAAGTTCGCGACGAACGCCTGTTTCCTTTTCACCGTCATCGTAATCGATATCATACGTTCCGTTAAGGCGGCATCGAGAAATAACACCCTGGTAGTACTTGTCCCCTCCCTTGAATCGCGTTTCAACTTTTTGGCCAACAGCAAGTTCTGGCTCAGTCTCGCTAGTTTCACTCACCTGAGGCTTCTTCTCACGAGACCCTCCGGACCTCTCTCTGATCAAGCTAGCCTTCACTGCACTTTCCTTTTCACCGTCATCGTAGTTGATGTCGTATGAACCATTAAGGCGGCACCGAGCGATCACTCCGGGATAGAATGTGTCACCACTTTTGAACTTCGCCTCAATTTCTTGTCCTTGCTTGAACTTTGGCGCAAGCTTCGCAACCGAGTCCTCTGCTGAGGAAGTGTCAGCAGGGGGTTTTCTAATGGTTTTTTGAGGTTTGATCGGCTCATCATCGCTTTGCATTTTAGCTTTCGCCTTCACAGGGGACGCACTAGTCTTTACGCGGATCTTGCTATTTGGTATATGTTTTTCCAACTCACCGCTGTCAAATTCAACATCACACGAACCGTCAAGATGTGGTCGAAAAATTTTGCCCTTGACATAATCTGAGCTTCCTTTCAGAAGTACTTCCACTCGCTGGCCCTTGATGAATGGCACTTCAGAGGCAGATCTATCTTCGACCTTGACGGCTTTTTTAGGCGGAGAATTTTTCACCGAAGGCTTTGAGGGGCTCTTGTTTTTCTTTAGAGCCTTTATATACTTCGATCGGACGCGCTCCTCAATCTCATTGTCGTCGTACTCAATGTCGTACGACCCATCGGTTCTGCATTTTCTGATTTTACCACTGAAAAAACGTTCGCCACCTTGGAAGCGCGCTTCAATGCGGTCACCAATGTCGTACTTTGTATCACTCTCTCCTCTGTCGTCATTTTTGCTAGACATATCATAGTCCTCACTTTTGGAATGAGCCTTAGTTTTCACAACACGTGCATTCGCGATCTCAGAGAGGCTAGATTCTTCAATGTGTTTTTCAAACTGACCGTTATCAAACTCGACATCGTAAGACAAGTCGGAGTGCACGCGTCGGACAACACCTACTTGATAGTCCCTTTCACCTAGAGGCACGGCTTGGATCTCCTCGCCGCGTTGAAATTTCGGTTTTCTCTCGACTGAGACGCGTCGTGAGCTCGAGGAACGAGATTTTGCATCTACTTTTCGCCGAGAGCTGCGAGTTGATCGCCGATATCTTCCCGATGACTCAGAAGATGGTTCTGATGACGACGATGAAGATGACGACGATGACTCCGATGTGGAAGTGGCATGATATGTTGATCGCTTGCTTTTCGACTTGGGCTTCTTTTTATGACGAGCTGATTTCTTGTTTTTCTTGCCTGCTATCAGCAAACGACCGCACATTTCGCATTCCTCCATATCGTAATTGTTATCGAATTTGCAATGCGAGCACGTCAAGAATCCCTCCCCGTGGCGTCCTGGTCGTGGTTTTGAGGTCTCGCAGATTTCACAATGTGTTGCCCAGTCGGCTACTTGCTGGTGAGCACAAACACGACAAATCCATCCAGTACGAGGTACAGATGCCGGAACTTCTGGTGCAGCAGTAGCCAAGTCAACAAAGTTGCCGCGATGGGGTGCCACGGGGATTGCAAAATGGGGATCGTGCTGCGTATTGTAGCGGTCAATCGACCCAGATCCGTATCGAGGTTCTTGCCACGAAGTGTAGCGAGCATGTGGCTCAGAAGAACGTGCAGGCGCGGTCGTAGGCCGTGACCACGCTAATGGTGCTCCTCCACCTACGCTGGCGCCAATCATCTCCAGAAATCGAATGTAAGACACGGATGTTGTGTCAATGGGTCGAGCAATCTGAATCATGAGAAAGTGTAAAACGGATTCAGCGATTGGAAACCCATAGGACCGCAAAATACTGATGAACGCAGCTCGGGGGACGAATCCAGATCGCCGGGGATCTTCCTGCGCGAATACTTCGCTTAGATCTATACCAGCGTTCGCGAGAATCCCGAAACGTGCGACTCCAAGAGAGCGAATGTCCTCCCTATACTCAAGCCAGATGCACGAAGTTCAGTCACATAGGGCATACCGTGCATATAAAAGATCATGAACGTACATTTCTTGGCTGTCTAGCTCAATAAACCGACTGAGAGCCACGTAGTCAAGTACTCCGCGCCCTGGGATACTGAATAGCTGGGCAGCAGTCTGTATTAGGTGCGCAGAGACTGTGACTCCCATGCGTGAAAGTGACTCTTGCAGCGTATGAGCTGACATGCCGCCAGAACAAGTCGGGTCGCAAGACTGAAAGAACGGCAATAGGTCCAGATACACCTGAGCGTGCACAAATGCCTCTCGTAGCTGCGCCTTTAATTGATATGGTGGCACCATGTTAGTTCCAGGTCGCCCACCAGTCCAATCTGGAGACGCTCCTGTCTGGTTCGAGTGGGTATAAAGCACTTGCGAGTACGGTCGATATCCAGGGCTGCTGTAAAGTTGCCCAGAGGTAGCGACTGGGCTTACTGGGATAAACTGATGCGGTGTGTCTTGATAGTGCACCGGAGATGTCACGAGCCCTCCAGTCGTGCCGTAGTAGCTTGGAGGTGGGGCCGTCACGGGCCGCCCATACTGAGCTAATGCCGCATAGCCTCCATTGTCGGCGAGGAACGCAGGGTTTGGAGCCGAATCGTACGAATGCGTGACGCCTCGCCAGTACTCGGGGTCCAGAGGCGTTGGACGGCGGCCGCTCGCTTCGCCCGCGTCGTCGCTCTGCGATAGATAGACAAGCGACTCCATGCCGATCTCGACTACAATAGGAAGCTGATGATCTGATGCTATGGTATGGCGAATTCTTGATTTTTGGTTCTTGGTTCGCGCCTAGAGCAGTTGCAGGAGCGCGGCGGTGGTTTCAAGCCCCTCTTATAGTTAGCGTGTTGGTTGACCAACTTTGCAAGGATTGCTATCAGCGCGTTGATTGAATGTTGCCTTGTAAAGCTGTTGGCGATGTCGTCTTGTCAGGACTGCGGACGTTCACCAGCACAGTTTGTTCCGATCTGATTGTTAGCGTGAAGAGCGCGGTTTGAGAAGGTGAGTAGCATACTCCCAGCAACGCGTGAGTACAATGGAGGCGTCTCTTGTACGGTTATGGGCGCGCGGCGCCTCGACGCTCACTTGAGCAGGACGTAGTCAAAGTCGGCGCCGCGGCCCTCCTGCCCCTGCGCTTTCCGGCTGTGTGCCAGTCGCTCCGACCGCTTGGTCATCGCCGCCAGCAGCAGTCCAAGCACGAGCAGCGCCGCGGCCCCGAGCGTGACGTGCAGGAGGTCTGCGGCGTCCCCGCTCTCACCCTCGAGGGCCTCTCTGGCGAGCGCCACGGGGCTCGCGCCGGCCGCGTCGACCTTGAGCGCGTCCAGGATCTCGTCCAGCCGCTGGTCCTTGGCCAGGCGCTCGGCCGTCAGCGGGTCCACGTACGCGCGCGCCTCCAGCACGCTCGCGCCGCTCTCTCGCTGGGCTCCTGGCGTCTCGGTGGTCGTCAGCGCCTGGATCAGCGCGTCGATGCGGCGGTTCTGCGCCTGCTTCTCGGCCTCCAGCGGGTCCTCGGAGCCCTCGGCGGCCTCCAGCGCCAGCGCTGGGTCCGCGGGGGCCAGCGCCCGGAGCAGCGCGTCCAGCTGCGCCTGCGTCTCCTGCAGCTCGCGCTCCAGCGGGTCCTCGTACGCGGCGTCCTGCATCTTGGCGACTGGGAAGATCGCGGCGAAGGGTCGCCGGCTGCCGGCCGCGGATTGGCTGAAACCTCGACGTATGCGTTTTCGCAGGTCGGACATGCGCGCTCGCGGGTGCTCCCCCACTCCCCATGAGCTTCCGCGGGTCGCTGCTGCGGCTGGCCGAAGGCGCCGACCCGCGCGCCTTCCGCGTGCTCGCGCCCGACGCCGCGCTGCTGCTGCCGCAGCCTGCGCCTCTTCAGCCTCCGGATCTCCGTTCTGGATCTCCGCTGGCCGAGCCGCGCGTGGGCGTGAGCGACGCGGCGACCGGCAAGCTGCTGGCCGCGGCGCGGCTCTCGGCCGTCTCGGCCCGCGCGGGGCTGCGCGCGGCGCTCTGGGTCTCGGTCGAGGGCCGCGAGCCAGAGCGCGCCTGCTTCTGCTTCCACTTCCGCTCGGACCAGGAGTTCGAGCTCTTCGCGCGCGCCGCCGACGCCTTCCGCCGCGCGCAGCGGTACGCGATGCTGCAGCGCTCGGTGCTGCTCGAGCTGCAGGCCCAGCGAGAGGCCGAGCTGCAGGCCCAGCAGCCGTCGGTGATCAAGCAGGAGAAGCCCAGGCAGGAGAAGCCCAGGCAGGAGAAGCCCAGGCAGGAGAAGCCCAGGCAGGAGAAGCCCAGGCTGGACAAGCCCAGGCAGGAGACCGCCAGGGCGGGCGGCAAGGCCGCCGCGGCGAGCGCCAAGAAGGCCAAAGGCGCGCCGCCGAGGTACTCGCGCGCGGAGCTGGAGGCGATCTCCGGGGCGGCCAGGTAGGCTAGAGCAGCCGCGCAGACGGGAATGCCTGACAGCGCGCTGACAGACACCCACGACGCGCAGGAACGGACAGACGGCGCGCGACCCGGCAGCTGGGCGCGACGAAAGCGCCCCGCAGACTTGCGTTTTGTGCCGCCTCCAGTTCAAGGCGGCGGCGGGCGCGGAGCAATTCAAGATCCATCCGTTCGTGCTCAAGGTTCGCTCTGCTACCCACCGTATGTTCATTGCACATGCAACGCTGAAGGGGTCATGACACAGGACGGACGAGACCACCAGATCCACATCTGCAAAATTTGCCTGCAGAAGGTCCTCCAGAAGCGAATGCTAGCGACAAAGAATTCGGCGCCGTGCTGCAATTTGTGCTCAGAGCCTACGGCGCAGCTTCCGAAAGGGAAGGTCAAGCAGTGCGCGCACGAAATGTGCAAGAAGCTTTATTGTGCGCCTTGCATCGACAGAATCATGGGCAAGGCTCAGGTACATCTATTGGCGTTGAGCGCTACAGGATTGGCCTTTAACTTGCTCCACGCTTGAAAACAGGCACACAAGGTATGGCGTACAAAGCGATGGTTTTGCCCAAACTGCACCGAAGACGAAGCTTCTGGTTCAATGTACGTTTCGCTATTGGATCAGGCCAGGCTGCATCGTCATACTTACCATGTCATTTGCTGTTTTTCAGCCAAAAGAATGAGCAAAAAAGTAATGTAAAACAATCCAAGCCGGTTGCTACGTCTGAAACTTCTCGTAGCAAGAAGAAGCGAAAGAGAGTTGAAGATGAGTCTTCCAACAGCAATAGCGCGCCACCTGAACAATCAGCACTCCCAACTGTGTTGCCCAAGGACATGACGCCGCTAGATTACTTCGCACCATACTATCAATTTGTCGTCGCTCGCGAAGAAGCTAACCCGCGCGAACACGAGTCAGAAGATGTGTGCTTTTGCTGTAAGGATGGCGGTGACGTGATCGAGTGTGACTGGAGAGGTTTAGCCGGGATTTTCGATCGCTGCCCAAAAGTGTACCACCAAGGTGTGTTGCTATACAGTATCTGGGTGTGGTGCTACCGGATGTACTGGTAAAGCGGTGGGCTCACTTGGTCATGATATTATGTTTACTACTGTAGACTGCCTCGGATATGCTGTACCGGAAGAGAAAGAGTGGTTGTGTCCTCGACATCGGTGCTTTCAGTGTGGCATCATCGCAATGTTCAGCTGCCGCTTTTGCGTCACATCCTTTTGCGAGGTGTGTGTGTGTGTGTATATATGCTGATATGCGTGCTGCTATCTAGTTTTGTTTTGACATGGATACGTTTGTTTGTTCAGAACCACCTTCCAGAGGAGGCACGTCGTGTTGGCCATGCAACCCCTGACATTCCTACGAGCACCTACGTCATCTGTCCTACTTGCAGCAACCATGCAGCAGACGCTGCTGCGCAGAAAAAGCTTCCACACGATTTTTACGACCGAATCTTCAGCTCGCACTAATTTGTATTCAAAAGAGAAAAGACAGAGCACGTCAAGCAAACAGATTCGGCTCTCCCGTTGTTCATCAAGTCATGCAAGTGTGCCCACGAAGGGTCAGGTTCTATTACTGCTAGCTGGTTATTGCTGTTGCGCTACGACAAGATGAAGCTGGTATTCGAGTAGTCGCTTAGCAGCGGGTTGTATCTGCATGCCAAAAGCGATGAGATTGCCATCCATGTAAGGTCAATGCATCCCTCACGTACCCTGTCATTGTCTTGGTTTTGCTGGTATCCGCAAACTCCTTCATGAATTCAGACGACTTCACAACAGACACCTTTGACCAGGAAGTATATACAATCAGTTTCTTTCCTGCAACCTCTGTATGATCGGCAATGTACAAAGTTACCTCGTCGGTCGAGCGCGACATCTTCGAGCAATATGCCTTCTTGAGTCTGGCAAAATCTGTAGCGAAGAAAATGTCTGCGATTCCTCCCTGGACAAGGTACGTATCGTGATCGTTTGTGACGCCTACAAAGCAGCAAATCAGGTTATGGCTAAGGCAAAAACATCACAAGTAATTGCCCCGGACCTGTCAACTTTGACGCGACAAGAGGAGCGTTCCCTGCATGCAGAGAACCTTCCGATGTTGCTGTAGGGCTCAGCGGGTGATCCAGCGCCTTGATCGGAGACTTAGCATCGAGGTTCGGTGGAGGCAGCGCGTCGAAGTCGGCAGCAATGAGATGATGTTTTGGGAAGGCTGTTTGCAGCGTGTTTAGCAGCTGCATGGCACCGGTGGGAACAAACGCCGAGTTGAGGCAGATGTCTTGCTTCCCAAGCAGGTTCCGCACGCGGCGCGCAATGTTCGAATTGTATTTGTATGTGACCTGCAGAGGCAGGTCACAGCCGAAGAACTCTAGCGTTTGGCGGATCAGCGGGTCTTGCACCGGCCGGCGGGCCTCTTCCAGCGTCGGGTACTCGCCCTCGCTGTTCGCCTCCTCCTTGGTCTGCACGAGCGTCTCGTGCCACCTGCCGTTTTCGAGGGCGACCTTGTCGTGTGGCAGATTGTCGAGCACCTCCATGGCGAGGAAGAAGCACTGGTGGTTGACGGTCGGGTGGCTGTCTGCGAAGGTGAGGATGTCCTGGTTGATGACGGTGCAGTGCTTGGGGTGCTGGCGCACGACTCGCTGGCGCTGGCGCTCGGCCATCACGGGGCTGATCTCTACGATCGTGTAGCTGGTGTGCTCGTACACGTCAGGCGCGAAGTCGCGCAGGTAGTCGAGGATGTGCAGCGCGTTGGAGCCCGAGCCGCCGCCGATCTCGAAGACGTCGAGCCGCCGGCCGCGGCCGGGTCCGGCGGGCGCGTGCAGCATGTAGCTGGCGATCGCGCGCGAGTAGTGAGGCGCGAAGACCTCCACGGGCGTGAGCCAGGCCTCGGTGCGCGCCGCGTACAGCCGCGCGAGCTCTCGGCGGTACTCGCGCTCGCCCGTGAGGCTCGGGAAGTCGACGGCCTCCGCGGGCGCGTGCAGCACCTCGCGCCCGCGCGTCGAGAAGTAGCCGCCGTCGCGCGCGTACAGCGCCGCGTGGATGAACTCGCGGGTGAGCGCGGCCTCGAGGGGCCGAGCGGCCGCCAGCGCAGCCAGCCCTCGCCTCAGCGTCGCCATGAAGCTGGTCTGCTTGGCGCCTTCCGGAGTGGCTCGGAAATTGACATTTTCCGATCCGGCTGAAGGGGGGGGGGAAGCGGATCCAGGAAGGAAGAGCCACCGCCATGTCCAAGGCCGCGAGCCTCGAGAGCGGCGTGCTCAACCTGGCCGTGCTGCGGGAGGACTCGCGGCGCGAGCTGTTCTCGATCCTCGACTCGATCGGCAAGGACGTGTGCCTGGTGCTCGACCCGGAGCTCAACGGGCCGCTCAACCACGTGCTCGTGGACGGCACAGCCGTGCTCAAGGACCACGGCATCAAGGACTTCCACGCCTTCGGCAAGTCCATCAAGACGAGCTGCGAGTTCGTGCTCTTCCTCGTGCGCCCCAGCGTGCGCGCCATGCGCTACGTGTCCAAGTACGTGCGCGAGCTCGGCGCCGCGGCCGCAGCCGACGGAGGCGCGGCCGGCGCCAAGAAGCGCTTCCACCTCTACTTCGTCAGCCGCCGCACGCTCGTCTGTGACGAGGTGCTCAAGAAGGAGGGCGTCTTCGGCAGCCTCAGCGTTGGCGAGTACAAGCTCGACCTCATACCCTTCGACGACGACCTGCTCACACTCGAGCTAGACACGTGCTTCAAGGAGTTCTACGTCGACAACGACAAGACCAACCTCCACACGGTCGCAGGGTCCATCATCAAGCTACAGACCATCTTCGGCATGATTCCCAATGTCAAGTACAAGGGCGCCATGTCCAAGATCATCTGGCAGATGATGGCCCACTTCAAACGCGAGCAGGAGGTCGCGGGCAACCCCATCGGCGTACTAGACCCGGAGATCGACACGCTCGTGCTCATCGACCGGAACGTCGACTTGGCCACGCCCATGTGCACGCCGCTCACCTACGAGGGACTGCTGGACGAGATACTGGGAATCACCCACGGATTCATCACGGTCGACGCAGACCTCGTTGCCGATGACGAGTCCACGCCCGGCAGCAATGGCAGCGCGCCGTCGTCGTCGGGAGACAAGAAGCAAGTCTCCGTTCCGCTCAACTCGAACGACAAGCTGTACGCTGAGGTTCGCGACTACCACGTTGAGCGACTCGGCATGAACCTGCAGCAGCAAGCGCGCGACATCCGCGAGCGGTACGACGAGTTCCGCAAGAACCGTGACGCATCAATTAGCGAGATTCGCGAGTTCGTGAAGCGCATTCCTGGACTCAAGCAGAACTACCAGTCGTTGCAGCAGCACATTAATCTTGCCGAGCTGATCAAGAAAACAACCGACTCCAAATCGTTCCGGGACCTCAAGGTTGCGGAGTACTCGATGCTCATGGGTGAGACAATCTTTGATCAGCTGGAGGAGCGCATTGGACTTCAGGACCCGCTGCCAAGTGTGCTGCGTCAGTTCTGCCTCCAGTCCATCACAAATGGCGGGATCAAGGCAAAGAACTATGACTACATCCGTCGCGAGCTTGTCCAGACTTACGGTTTCGAGATGATGCTGGCGCTAAACAATCTCGAAAAGGCTGGTCTGCTTCGTCGCCGTGACACATTGTGGACAGAAGCGAGTGGGTTTGCCGTGGCACGCAAGGTGTTCCGCCTCCTCAATGACGATGTGGACCCACGCAATCCTCGCGACATTTCATACGTGAGCCGAAGTCACGCGGCAGGCTATGCTCCTCTGTCTGTTCGCTTGGTGGAGAGCGCAACAAAGCCCCGTGGGTGGGCTGCTATCCAAGAGGGTCTACGGCAGTTGACTGGGCCGTCTGCAGAGGTATCGCAGAAGTCTGCTAACAGCCAGACAGATGACCCAACTGCAGTCGGGAGTGTCAAGGTTGACAGCTTTGGCAGCGAAGAGCGCAAGGTCATGCTGGTGTACTACTTGGGCGGTGTGACCTTTATGGAGATCGCAGCACTGCGGCACGTGTCGCGACAACCAGAGTGTAAGTGTTTTATCTTTGTCGTTCTCGCGTAGCTGAAGTGCTCACTGCTTTGTGCGTTTCCAACTTTAGGTCCGTATGATATCATCGTGGCGACGACCAAGATTCTGAACGGAGACACCCTGGTCAAGTCGTGTTTTGACAAGGACGTTCTGCGGTTCTTGAAGCTGTGAGTGCAGACGGAAAAAGGCGGTGTGAATGAGCGAGATTTGGGGCGATTCAGTTTGAGTTGCGTGATGTATTTGGAGGTCAATCTACAGCAGTTACTCTCGATCGGAAAGCTTGTTCACTCGTTGTTACTGGCTTCCGACACGTTGGAGCCAACTTTTCGTTGAAGCTTGCAAATGTAGATGTCGTCTCTCAGAAGCTCAGCGTGCTGATCACTGTCGTCCGGTGAATATACCGCGATGTCAAAGTGCTCGGCTGCAATTGCAAAGAACGCGCGCTCTTTCCTGTTTCGCATGAGGCCTCCGTTAGTCTGTTCCGATGCGTTGTGGGGGGAAAAATCTCACTGACACTGGAATTCGCTGTTTGTAGGCAATTAGCACGACTGGAATCAATTGTTTCCCTCCGCCGCATTCTGGGTGAGCAGTAAGGTCCAGCAGAGTCTGAAGAAACGTAACATAGTTGACAGCTTCATACAGACAGTCGGAGCACAAAATGATCGACTGATCTCGCAATTGCTGCTCCGATTCGTCGATGCTCTCGCCCCTGTCGTGGCATGTACAAGTCAAATTCTTCAGCGAATGTGTTCACAGTCAAGTTTGTGCATTGCCACTCTTCACCAGCGAAGTGCTCTCGTTTGCAGTTTGTCATTGCAAATCATCCGCTTGACCGGATCACTTTGCTGGCTGGTGAGCTCGATGTTTTCCCGAATGAGTGGAAGCACATCCTCGAGGTCTGTAAGTACGAGTGACTCGATCATTCCTGACGCTGCAAGTGCCAAGCCGACCGCTCCGGATCCAGCTCCAAGCTCGAGCACACGCCCAATATCCAGCAGACTCGGGTGATCAGCCAAATATCCCACAAGAGCTCTTGCCTAGACACGCCACAAGCGACTCAGCCGCGGACGAGAAACGCTATTGTAATCGCAGGCTTACGCAGTTCCACACGACGCCCGCGATGCCATACACCGCCAGATTCTGCTGCAGACGCAGCGTTGAGACGCCGTCGAGTTGCGCTATGGTGGTTTCTGGCGCGCTGGCCTTGACGTAATCGATGCCGAGCCGCGGAGGGTCTTTCGAGAGCACATCTGGCCTGAACATGGAGTCAACCCAGTCGCGGTGCCAGCCCATGATAATCCACGCGAGATACAGGGACGCGCCCGCTCGTCACTAGTAACTAACTGAATTGGCTTAGCTTTGTACCAAAAGGACATGCACTACGTGCACGCTTCCTGAGCAGCACTTCCAAAAAAGCATCCGCGCTCACTCGACGTGCAAACCTCAACGCACTCGCTTCCACTACAACAGGATCGCTGGCCCTTAGGCGCTCGCCTCCTTCTCGAGCAGCTCGATGCGGGCGAGCTCGAGCGAGCTGACGAGCCCGATCTCCGGGTGGAACGACGGCTTGATGTAGTTCTCGACGGGGGGCTGCTGGCCGTACTTGTTGACGGCTGCGGTGAACTGCAAGATAGGCAAGAGGGTTCGTTAGCTTGCTGTCGTGCAAACACCTCAATGAACAGGAGGCAGTCGCACCTTGTCGCGGATGAGGTCGAAGAGCTTGGCGCGGCGCGAGATGCCGCCGCCGATGACGATGACGTCCGGCGAGGCGAGGAAGGTGATGTTGACGCAGAGGTAGGCCATGTAGTGGGCGATGGTGTCCCAGACCGGGTTGTCGTCCGTGATGGTCTCGAGCTCGCGGCGGTCGAGGTTGGTGCGTGCGGCAATGGCGTTCGATGCGACCATGCCCTCGACGCACATGCCATGGAACGGGCAGGTACCGTGGAAGTCGTGCTCGATGTCCCACTGCGCGCGCGGCACGAAGCAGTGGCCGCCCTCGGGGTGCATGTAGCCGTGCACGGGCTTGCCGTCGACGCAGATGCCGACGCCGACGCCCGTGCCGACCGTGATGTAGACGGCGCTCGAGACGTCTCCGTGGCCGCCGTGGGTGACCTCGTAGACGGCGGGCGCGTTCACGTCCGTGTCCCAGCCCACGGGGACGCCCGGGAAGGCGCGCTGGAAGACGCCCACGATCTCCGTGTGGCCCCAGTGGGGCTTGGGTGTGCTCGTGATGTACCCGTACGTGGGGCTCGCCTTGTTGAGGTCGATGGGGCCGAACGACGCGATGCCGATCGAGTCGAACGTCTGCGTCTTGAGCCAGGCCACGGCGGCCGCGAGCGTCTCGGCGGGCGTCGTCGTGTCGATCCGCGTCTTCTCCACGATGTTCTGCGGGTCGTCCACGGCGATGGCCAGCAGCCACGTCGTGCCGCCGAGCTCGAGCTGCAGGTGGGGCAAACGCGGTCAGTCAGTCGGTCGGTCCTTAGGCGATCGGACGGCGGCGGCTGGCGCACTCCTGCAAAGCGGGGCATCTTGGCTTGGGGAGGGGCGGAGGGGAGGGGAGGGGGAGGAGGTCCGCGCTGCTTGGGGGGAAAGGAGAAGTGAGCGACGGAGCCAGAGCTTCCAGGCTGAGCCAACAGGGAGTCCTAAGCCAAGGAGGCCCGCGTTTCTCCTGCGTCACTCGCAGTGGCACGCCGCAGTTGATTTGCTTCAGACTTGCAGGCGCGAGAGACGCCGACGGAGGGGAAAAACCTCGGGGGCCGGCGCAGATTCAAGTTGATGACGAGGTTTTATTGGGTGCACCATCTTTCTGTAGCAAATCATCAATTATGCGATGCTATGCATCTCCGTCTTGTTTCCTACATACTATCGCTTCATAAATACGCACAAGTCGTGACCCGAACATGTATTTGAAAAGGTTTTTGAGGCAACTACGCAACCCAGCGCGGGACCCGTTAGGAATCAAGTTGCCACAAGGACCACGCTACCCTCCACATAGACGAACCAGTGGCTTGACCAAGCACCAACCGTACAGAACGGTATCATACCGGTAAACATGGCTCGCATAGAGTTTCCCCACTTAGAACGCCTTACTATCGGCCTCAACGGTTGTAGCATGCTTGCGTATCTATACTGTACATCGAACAGCGTTGGCAGTTTGGCCAGAGTTGAAGACGTCGGTGGGAGACGCCGCCACGTCGAAGTCGAGGAAGGAGTCGTTGACCATCGCCCATGGTGAACGCACGCGCACACAGAGACAGCGCTCGGCCCTCTCCTCCTCCGAGGAGGAGGATACAGCAGCATCTGCTGCTTCTGCGGTGAGTGGAGTAGGAGAAAGAGGTGCCGGCGGTCGCCACAGCGCCAACAAGAAGGCGCAATGCTCGCCTGATCGTAGACGAGTGGTAGGAAGACGAGGACAACTACGCGCAGATCCACGTGAGGGTTCACACCACGGCCTCTTGACCGAGATCAAGCGCACGCAGCGCAGCGGCTTCGCCGTGCTCGCTCAGCACTTGAATTGGTATTAACGAGCCAACGACTGCTGCTTGATGTCGACAGCATGAAGGCGCGGTGGAGATACTACAAAAATAAATGCACGACGGCTGCCGCGATGGCTGAACGCAACACAGGCCTAGGCGTCGACGTCGAGCAAGCCGCCACGGGGCAATCTGTCGCCGACACGCTCGACGACGTATGTCCGCACTTTGAGTGATTTTTGGGCAAAAGCCGACGGTCAACCCACCGGCAGTGATTGAGATGGAATGTTCTCCGGCCGGCGTGGCGGTTCGAAACGCAGAAGGCACTGCATCTCCTCCGGAGGAGCCTCGACCGCCATCGACCGAGCAATCTCCGCTCACCAGCCTCCGGACGCCAGCGTAGTAGCGTGGCACACAGCACTGAGCGCGAGAAAGCGTGCTAGTAACCAAACACCTAGGAAAAGAGATAAGCCGTTCCAGGCAAAATTGAGAGTGTGTAATTTGTATGCTTAATGGCCTTTCGAAATGGGTGGTTCCTAAATGCCCGTAAGCAAAACTACTTGACAAAAGTATGCAAGGCCCCTGTGGGCCACTCGACCTCCGGCGTACCAAGCCGAAGGGAGTCGGTGCCGGTGCTTGGTACGTGTACCCATGGTGTACCCACAACTACGCGTAACATTCCTGTTACAGCGCGGAAGATTCGCCAAAGCCTTGAACATATGTTCGGTGCTCGAGAACATCTTCGAGATCAATTCGAGCGAATCATAAAGACATACTGGCTATTACGCTCATGTTGGCACTGAGACCTTGATGATTGACCCCAATTCACAGAGTGAGCAACACCGTTGTAGTTGAAAGACTGCGATGGTGACCGGGAAATCAGGTTCACTTAAAGCTCAAGTCTGGGATTACTTGTGTCCGCTAACTCTGGATTTGATCAACGAGTCTCGTCCAAATACCGGGTGTTGCACCGAAGCACGACGCATACATACATGGGTCTCGATGCCAACAATCCAAGCTGCGGCGGTAAAGAAGATTTCAAGTAAGAAACAAACAAAGAAAAAGCTCTGGAGTGTGGGCACAGCAACGTGTTTGGTTACGCTAAGGCTCAAGGATCACGTTTCACTCTTCAACGCCACGGGCAACAACAAGCAAGTGACGGGAAAAGCATGGATGAAGCTGGCCAGTATCTTGAGCCTGGAAACAGGGAATCCGATCAGTTCTAAACAGTGCCAGCCCAAGGTATATGCGTTATTGTGAAATGCCACAACACGTGAGCTGACGAGTGTATTGCAGGTCAAGAAATTGAAAAAAAAAACGCTGGCATAGCCTACATCTCGAAGCAACCGGAAACTAATAGCAACTGTTTCCCCTAAGGATGATCCACTGTTTGAGGCGATGAATGACATCTGAGGAAGCATGGGTGGAATGCAATCGCATCCCTTCTATGCTTCCTTAGCTCAGCAGGCTTCCAGCGGGACTCAAGTTCAGATCGTAATCAGCACGCAGGTCGAGAAGATACCTCTTTGCCTTTGGTAGCAGCACGCTCTGAGCATGATCGCGTTGCCAAAGACGAAGCGGCGCTGGACGATGCTATTCAGCGCGATAATTTGTGTCTAAACGACGATCGCCCAAGACGCCGCCGACAGTGAAAACAACCAACCCGTCAAACTACAGAGGATCGTGTAGCAGCGGGGTTTGCGCACATTGGCGAAGGAATCACGTCTTTGAGGGCATCTCTCGAAAGAGCTATAGCTTCGCGTGGAGACCAGGACAGAACGGGATGCCAAACAGGCTTGGAAAGCACCGCACAAACATTGCAGGCTGACGTGTTCAACATCGGGCTGATCGTCGACAAGATACTCGCGAAACTGGAAGGCTATGTTTTATAAAGCAAAGATGTAACTGGGCCACCCAGTTACGTAGCTTACACGTGCGCGTGTAAGGTGGAAGCGTGTGTTGTGACTTGAATAAAGAGTACACTGTGTTGGGAATACAGTGTAAACTGAGAAAAGACACTTCACTGGTAAAATGAGAACTGAATTATTGTGTTAGCGACCCGCTAGACGGGCGCAAAGGCTCCTGACCTCCTAAATCCTATGTACGCATTATTGCAGGCGCTCATGAATGGCCATGAGCGCCGCACCCTAAAAGAACGACGCTGATTGGATATTAGTGCCCGGTAATAGCCAATGAGAAGTGGCGGCATTCGAGAAACACGCAGGGAATGGTGTACCATACACCATTCCGTCAGGGCCTTGGTTCAAACTGTGCCTCGCACAATTTGTCAGTCATTATACCGCGCAGAGCGGTGCAGAGTGTGTGTAAACCCTGTTACAATAGATGGTGCTCGTCTTAGGAGGTTGTAACGAGCAAAATAAATCTTGATTCGTTTCCATTGAAAACGATACACTACTTGTACTCAGGGCTCGCGGCAGCAAAAGAGAAGCTTATCCCACGCCCCCAACTGGGTCTCTGTTTTCATTTTCAATTGCTGGGAAAGTACCGAAGAACACGGTCACGAAGCAATTTCGTGATCGTGTCGCTCTTTGACTTGGCTACCCGCTTCTCGACTCGGAAACACAGTGCTTCGGCGTCCTCTGGAGGTTCAATTTCTTCTTGACGGACCGGATAGACGATATTAGTGTCATATTCGAAATCGATAAACAGGTTGCGCAGCGTCATGCACGCAGTGATTATTTATGCTTGCACGGATTGGGTTTTCTCTTCCATGGTAATGCCAAGCGTTCTGAAGCCTTTTAGCCTTCCGAACGCTTGCTCGACAGCAACTCGAGTGCTCGAATGAGAAAAATTAAATCGCCGCTTGTCGCGGGTAAGTTTTCCACGTCGGGGACGATCATAGGGGACTAATAACTCGGGAGTAAGAGCATATCCGATGATGTGAACACCGGACGGGAGGCGTTTCCGCGCTGTCTTCGTAATATTAGAGTGGTTCCATGCTTTTTGATCCGACCAACTCCCTGATCGGATCTCGGCATCCATGAAACGCTGTTGATCGTCAACTCTGTTATATTAAGGGAAGCTCCCTGACCACTCAAAAGGGCTGTAATCTCTGATTGGCCATAATGGGGCTGCATCCCCTATTTGGATCAATCAGGAAAGACAATGTTGGGTGAGCCCAACCCCGGCTAGAAATGCAATGCTAAACCTACGCATGCAATTTATGTAACGGGATCGCTCCGTTACAAGTACTCGGTTGCTTCTTTGTTGATCTCCTCGCATCGAGTCAGCAATATCCACGCATACTGTACACTTGTAGTCTTTGCGACCTGCACGATCAACCCGCTGAGGGCTATCTTAAACGATGTATTCACCTTCTCCTTGATGTGGGGAGCACAAAAGTTGTGTGTTACAGTGAAAGGTCTTTTTCGCGGTTGCTCATGACCACAAAATCGTCTCGTGACGAAAATATACCTGTCTATTTCAGGTTCCGAATGAACCACACCCACGTTGCACCGTCTTCACTAAGTCCAATGCCAACTGCAATCACAACGGTGTCCCGATTTGGACTCAGCATAGTTACCAGAAAGAGTGTGCCACCTTGAGGGCCAGTAAGATAAGTGGCTGTAAAACAACGGCAAACAACTTGCCGTACTTGCAATCCGCGACTGTAGCGATAAAAATACTCGAGCTAAACACCCTCCTTCTCGAGAAAGCTCACTTTGTGACCCGTCATTGGTTTCAGCTATAGCATTAGCTCATGGGGACGCAAACTGTAACTTTTCTCGCTTACGTCATGACTGCGAGAGCGGGCTACTACCAACCCTCGAAGGGTTGCTGGTAGGAAATCTCTATGCCGTGATATTGAAGCGCGCGGCTTGAGACATCGGCGAGACTTGCAGTCGCGCAATTATGGCGCGCCTCAGCTGCTATGGTTTCTATCCAATGGCCTTTTGCAGAGGCGATTTGTGTTACCACGCATGAGTGTTGGAGATCCAGTGTTGTAATTCGTACGAAGCGATTTCACTTGAAGCAAGCGCTGACGAAAAATGTGCCCGCGGTACTTGTGCAAACATTCTTTAGCTTCTCGCGAGCGAAAAGCAGAAGAATAAACGAAACAATAAACACAACGCTTTAATGGGTATGTAACAGCTCGATCATTAGCTTCATAACTCATTCAGAACAGCTTGCATCCCTCTACTACATATTTACATAATGATGACGGATACGTATATGAAACGATAGCACTAGTGATACGAAGCACATATTAGATACGGTTACGGTTGGACACGCTTACACATCGAATACGGCATACACGGTACGCATTTGAGACTCACAAGGAGACGGATGCGTTTTGGATACGGTCGTGTTGTGTTGCTAATACGGTGAAGAAGGGCCCAAGACGCAATGCTCATCACACAGCACAAAACACGGTGTATTTCTGCGTTAAGTTATCTGGTTTCCAAATCAGGACCGGTTACGGCTCCAATTCCGAATTATTTCTAAAATACGGCCCCAAAACCGGATTTTCCCCTATATTTTATGGGTCGCTCCACAACGCTGTGCGGGACAGCTTGAGAGCTTCGCAGTCGAGAACGTCGGCAACGGGGAGAAAGCTCGCGACGATCATGGCCGACGCGTCGCAGGACTCGCTGGCCGCGTGCGTTCGCCACGTGCCGCTAAGCAGACGTTGGCCTTTGGATCTCGCTGACGCGCCGCCGCTGCCGCCGCCGCCGCAGGTTCATGAGCATCACGGGCGCCGACTCGGCCGTCGCGACGCAGTTCCTGGAGGTGCCTGCGGCCTTTCTCTCCGTCTTTCCTTCTCCGCAGTCGACTGACCGACGCGGCGCTCGCAGCTGACCAACTGGGCGCTCGACGAAGCGGTGCGCTACTGCTGCTGCTGCTGCTGCTGGCGCTGACGGCCGGACTAACGACGACGGACGGAGGGGCAGGTGAACCTCTTCATGGAGAGCGGCGGGGGCGGCACGGGCGCGAGCGCAAGCGACGCGGCCATGGCGTCCGCGGCCGTGGCCTTCGGCGGCGAGTGAGTGCGGCGAGAGTGATGGACGGCGCAGGGCAGGCGCTCACGCCGTGAGTGTGCTGTGTGCTGACAGCGACATCCGCGCGCCGGACGCGGCCAAGCGGCAGCGACTCGTGGACTACGACGTGGACCCGAGCAGTGCGCGCGCTTCACCCCGCCTGTCCACCGCCCCAGAGAGCTAACTGCGCGCTGCTCCGTGACCGACAGTCGCTATGCGCCGCCTGCATGACCAGTACCGGGACTTTGCGGCCGAGAGCATCGCCGCCATGAACGCGGAGCAGAACCAGATCTCGACCGCCTTCGGCGCGGTCGCGGCTGCAGGAGTGGCCGCCGAAGCCTCGGGTGGGAGCTTCCAGCCGCGCGATCTGACGTCGCTCTTCCAGCCGCCGGTCGGACTCATCTTCCAGGGAACCTACGCAGATGTGAGTGCTGCTTCAATTACGCTTTTTATTTTATTTCGCCCATCTATCAAGCCGACCTGACGCGACTCATATCTCCACGCCAGGCCCGCATGCATGCCAAGAACGACACCAAGTGGCTGCTAGTGAACATCCAGGACGAAATGATGTTCAGCAGCCACATGCTCAACCGCGACACGTGGTCAGACGATGTCGTCCAGAATCTCGTGGCGAGTGGGTTTGTGTTTTGGCAGGTAAAGACTCGTGGTCGGGCCACCCTCGGCTTTTGCGATTAACACAAATCGTTTTGAAACCCCGTGGAGCAGCAATATTGGGCATCCGAGCACGGCAAGAAGTTTTGCAGCTTGTATCAGATTGATCGAGAAACCCTTCCAATTGTAGCAATCATCGATCCTCGCACGGGCGAAATTATGCAGCGCTGGACAGGGTTCCTTGAGCCACAAGACATGACGGAGAAGCGTACGTTCTTGAATGTTGTCATTATCAATGCTGGGCATATCTAACATTTTTGTACGGTTGTCATTCTCACCTCGCAGTTTCAGACTTCTTCTGTATGAACACGTTCGAAACGTCAGCCCCACCTCCTGCTCCAACTACCACGTCCACTGTTGTGCGTTACTACTACAGCCGAACTATAAATTTCCATCGGATCTTAATATGGCTAACGTATCTTCGCGAAAAAGGTTGATCAGGGCCTAGTGGATGCATCAGAAGAGGATCAACTTGCTGCAGCAATCGCTGCTTCGCTTCAAGATGGCAATGAGGAGTGCATGCTGCAACAAGGAAACGGTACTGATGCCAACGAAGAAGAGGACGAGGAGGAAGAGAAACAGAAGGAGCCTGAAGTTCCACTTGGACCAGAACCAGCAGGTTGGTTAACATTGTTTTGACACGCTTCATGTAAATTTGGTAATGTGTGTGTGACTAACTGACTACTCTCACTCAGATGGCGCGGATGTGACACGTGTCCGCATTCGGATGCCGGATGGCTCCACATTGACCCGTCGATTCCTGAAATCGGAGCCAATTTCGATTCTGTGGACGTTCGTGAAGGAGCAGGCATGAGCTTGTCTAATATTTTCCAGTCTGAAAAAAAAGTAACTGACTCAACGATGCGTTGATAGAACTCAGAGTCTCGATCGCGCGCGTTTGAGCTACGAACAGCGTTTCCGCCAGCCGCAGTGGCGTATAACGAGGCGGTCTCGATCGCGGGTGGCAAACTAGAGAACGCATCGCTGCGCGTGAACTGGCTGTAAGCGACGCTCCACAAGGATATTTGCGTTGAGAGGCAATAGTTCGCGCAAACACCGAACAAAATTGACACGTTTAGCGGGACGTAGCTTATTTCGTGCGAGGTGATTGATGGTCTGCAGCAGGTGAATAATCTGGACCTAAAGGCTTCAGGTGCTTCGGTCCGCATACTTTCAATGTGTTATGGTCTTAGTTGTCCCAACACAGTACGTGAGGAGTTCCAAGCCATATGCAGTAATTGCGATTGAACTGTGAACGGCTGTACATGTATCAACGAAATCGAACTATCCATACAACAATCTTGCCGTCGCGATCAATTCAGTGTCGCTTCCCGCTCCGTCCAACGTACGTACACCAATTCGATGGCTAACTGACTTCATCATCATGCCATCCAATCAACTTCATCAACAATCAACATGATGGCCGCTACCGTATCTACTCCGATCATCTTGTTATCCAAAGTTTTCTTACTCAGGCCTCACGCTATGCAAAAAAGAGACTAATTC
Source organism: Phytopythium chamaehyphon (assembly GCA_023334415.1). Lineage (NCBI taxonomy): Eukaryota > Oomycota > Peronosporomycetes > Pythiales > Pythiaceae > Phytopythium > Phytopythium chamaehyphon. The sequence continues at coordinate 2,808 of JAASGX010000388.1, read as the reverse complement.
GCGCGGCGCTCCACAACCACTTGACGAGCGGTCACGCTCACAGTAGCCCGGTGCTGAACAGCAACGAGCGCCAGGTAGCGGAACACTACCACGAAAGCGACCAAAACCCATGCGTCTAACACCCAATCCGCACGACGCGCGCCTAGCTCAAGCTCGACGTACGAGTGCACTGCGATATTCTGGCTGTTGAGGGCCTCAGCTACATCAGTAGGGATCTTCCGCAATGTTCGGCACGGGATGGGGATCTCGTCCCCGGAGTCGTAGTGCTCAGGGCAATCACCGAACGCAATTGCAAACAGACCTCCGAACACGTAGCCTTGAGGGGTGAGCGAAAGCAGCCACAGCAGCGACGGTACAAACTGTACGATCACCAGCGACAGGAAGTTGATTCCAACAACACCAACGATTGCTAGGCGCACTTTGTGAGTCGCATAAACAAGCCATTGCGCCAGGTATTGCTGGGAGGTCGCGAACACCGAAAGAGTGAACCAAAACAGGCAGAAACTGCCCTCGGTTGTTGTGCCCCCAATCCCGAATGCCACGTACAGCACACACGTAAGCACGAACATTGCTCCCGCGGTCATAGGGATATCGCTCAACGCGTCCGTGACATGGAACAACCACGCTGGGTAGAAGATGTTTGCAGCACGCTCGCGGCGAAAAGTGCGAGATGCATCCATCGCACGGACAGCTACTCCAACGGCGAAGAGTGTACTCAGAATCAGCGACGTCCACAAAATCAGCGTCGTGCCGTAGTTGACGCCAGCGTACGAATCGTACTCGTCTTCGCGTGACCACAACAAGAAGGTGCAGATTGCCAGAAAAGCGGCGCCAACCGCCAGAAGGGTTTGTCGCTGCAGCCGAATCGAAATGATTGTCCATACCCACACGATCTGGCGCCAGTACGAGATGACAAAGCGCCACATCACCCACGACAGTTGCGTGGTAAGCGTTGTACTGTACCAGGATGTGGACGAACGCCCAGATCCAAATGTTGTGATCGCCTCCGGAACGACCTGGGACGGACGAAGAACGCCAACGCGCTGGAGTTGCGTCGTCCATATGCGCTTAGCTTCACTCTGGTTGAACATCTTTACGAACTTGCTTGGTGGTGTCTTGGAACCACCGCTTTCAATGTACCCAAGCGCCCATGACGCAACCGAGCCCGACTGAGGAAGCCTTTTCACGCTCCATACCGTCTGAACGTATTTGGTAAGATGTTTGAAGTCCGAGCCAACATCGCCAGCAAAAACAAGCTCGCCACTTGACCGAGAGAGAAGCAACACACGCGAGAAAATCCGTAGGAGGCTCGGTCCAGGGGTGTCCAGCGTACACAGTACCGCACGCCCCGTGTTAGCTACTCGCTGCAAAGTATTCATCACCAGCTTTGCGCCTTGCTCATCCAGGTCCCGTGTTGGGTTATCAGCAAGCAGCGCGATCTTACCCGAGACCAATTCAACGCCAAACGAGACTCGGCGCTGCTGGTGTTGCTTGCAGTTACTGACTTGGACGTCCGCGACCGTTTCTAGCTCCAACAACTCGATCCAAGCTGACACGTACTTGGTGCTCTGACCTGCTAGTGTCGCCGCGAACATCAATGTCTCGCGAACCGTTAGATGACTCCAGAAGGCATCGCGAGACCAGCAGTAGCCGACCACGCGCTGCCGTACGCTTCTCTCGGCAACATGCCCATTTAGCAGCACCTTGCCTTCGAAACTCTCGGTCTGATGCACACCCGCCACGAAGGCCAACAGCGAGGCAAGTGATTTTTCCGTCGACCCAATAACAGCAGTTAGCGAACCCGATGAGCAGAAGCCAGACACGCCGCGCAGCACCAAAGATTGAACAGCAGTCTTGGCCGACGTGACTTCCTCGAATGCCAGCGTCCAGTTCGCACCGGTGCAGAGCACATTTGCGCTACCAGTCGAAACTGCAGATGGCGGCACTTCTTCGCCCGATTTAGGCTGAGACTTCGTCAAAACCTTGACAGAAGGCCCTGCGTTATCGTCCGCTTCATCTTCAGGTTCAGCCTCTTCTTCCTTTGAGCTGAACTTGGTGGTTTTCGCCATGTCAGTCTCAGCCGTAAAACGTTGTCCACGTTCAGACGTTTGCCGTTCTTCCTTCGAGATCGTAGAAGTATCAGCTGATGCCGCGCGAAGAATTTGGGACTGCTTGTTCTTGGACCGGCGCTTCTTGCTAGGGGTTGTGATCTCTGCCCGCGCAATGTTACTCTCAACTTCCCCAATCGTTTTCGTGGTTGCATTCGCCTCATTCGAATTCTTCGCTTCGAAACGCGTAGATTTTGAGCTGCGAGCGGAGGTAGCCAATGCGCCGCCACTAGGAGCATCCCAACCTGAGGCATCAGCTGGGGCTGTCTGCCAGTCAATGTTTTCCTGAACCGCATGAGTCGGGGGTGAACCGGCCTTCACGGTCTTCAGCGTCCTGCTCGCAACAGAGCTTGCTACACTGCCCCGAACCACGGCGTCGCGGTATTTAAGAGTACCGGCAGCCTCGCGGTTAAAACTCGAGGGAGCTGAACTGTTTGCTTGCACAGCGAACGTAACGACTCGCGACAGCTTTGTCAGGCGCGACTCCGTCACAGCAGCGTCGAACTGACGCAGCACCAGCGAGCCGTATGAGTCGCTCGTGGCGCTCTCCAGACGCTCACGGAGCTCCACACCGTACTTCTTCTTATAAGACACACGGATCTGCTCCATCACCAGCGAGTAGCGCACCAGCCACACACTCAGGCTGTACGAGTTCGACTCGGCACTCTGCAGAGAGCTCTCGAACACGTCCGCAAGCAAG
>JAASGX010000387.1:0-23644 GCA_023334415.1 Phytopythium chamaehyphon | reverse complement strand
AGCGTGCGCAGCACCGCCGTCAAGCGCATCCAGGGGGTGCGTGGGCGGTCGTTAGGGCTCCGATAGCGCCTGCTTGAGGTCCTTTTAGGGTCTGGAGGCCCGCTGACGGCCGCTGGAGCGCAGGATGTGCGCGAGATGATGACCAACCCGAGCGATCAGTACGCGGCGGCCCCGCTCGAGGTGCGAGCGGCTTCTCTCTGGCCGCTCACAATGGACATGTGGAGGGCTAAGTACGCGAGTTTGCGCCAGACCAATATGTTCGACTGGCACTTCACGCTGCGAGGGCCGAGGGACACCGAGTTCGAGGGCGGCATCTACCATGGACGCATCCTGCTGCCCACCGACTACCCGTTCAAGCCGCCCAACATCATCCTGCTCACGGTGGGGTGCCGAAAATGATAGCTGCTGATCTGGTCCGTGAGGCTCACAGACCTGCTGGCGGTAGCCCAACGGCCGCTTCGAGGTCAAGAAGAAGATCTGCCTCAGCATCTCGGCGTATCACCCGGAGGAGTGGCAGCCGGCCTGGGGAGGTACGAAATTGAGATTGATGAGGCTCACCGTTGGTAGATATCTAATCCCCGTTCTATGGAGTAGTGCGCCTCATTCTGGAGGCGCTGATCAGCTTTATGCCAACCAAGGGTGAAGGTGCCATCGGAGCGCTCGACTTCCCTGCAGAGGAGCGGCGGCGCTTAGCGAAACTGGTAGGAATTGCTTTTCTGTGGCATGGAATATCATGCGACTGACTCGCTTTGATTCGCAGTCCGTGGATTACAAGTGCGACGTGTGCGGACGCGTGGTTGACTTGCTTCCTGAACTGGAGACCAAAGAGGCGACCGACGATGAAGACAAGGCAAAGTCCAAGTATGCCGACCAAATCGCACAGCTGCACATGCACAGCCTTGACGGAGGTTCGCCCACGGCAGACGCCAAGCCGCCCGCGGATACAACGCCCGATGCTGCCGAGGAAGAGAAACTGGCAACTCAACCCATCGGCGAGACTCCATCGGCAAATGACGATGATACCGAAGAGAAGGTAGAAGCCCCATCAGCGGCAAGCCAATCTTCTGGCGATGATTCGGCTGCAACTCCAGCAGCAACAGCTCCTGTAGTACAGCAACGTCTACAAGCGGTTGAGGAGCAAGAGGATGAGCCCATTGGCGAGCCAGTCTTCGTGGATGGAGATTTGCCGCCACTTGTAGCCGGCGAGATCACGCGCGACCCAGACAGCTTCGACGTGTTCCTCCAGTATCTAACCTATGCGCTCGTCGTCGCGCTCTTTGCCCTTATCTACAAGAAGCTGCTGCAAATGCATGGAATTCTACAGTAGAAGGACCGTCATGCCGTAGAGTGTGCTTGTGTCAAAGAACGATACAAGGGATTACTTCGCTCTTCTTCGACCTAGAGTGATGTGTGCCTTGGGTCTGACGTGCAAGGGCACTTAAGGCATCTTTTCATGCGTTTGAAAGATGCATCCCAATGTATAGTCACGTCACCAAAACTTTCACGCTCTTTTATCCGTTTCAGTCTGGCTTCGAACATTTGTTTCTACTCGCTGCTCAGAGAGTCAAGAAGATGCTTCATGACTTCATTTGCGCGCTCTGGATGCACACGTCCTCCACTATTCTTCATCACCTGACCGATGAAGAAACCGAAAAGCTGCGTCTTGCCTGCCAGATAGGCATCGACATTCTTCTTCGCTTTCTGCAAAAAAAATTAAGATAGCAAGCAGCGGGTGTAAGCAAATCGAGCAAAAAGAACGTAGACTATAGCAGGAACGCACAGGGTCATCGAGGATGGACTGGCAAAGCGCACGGATCTCATCGGCATCTTGGATCTGCTTCCAGTTCTTAGCCTCGACGATATCTAGCGGGGATGCGTTCGAAAAGTTCTCGTAGAACAACAGCTCGAGGACATCCTTGGCGATCTTGCCCGAAATGGTGCCGTCCAATATCAGGTCGATCAGTTCGCCTAGCTGCGTGGCGCTCACTGTACAACTTGCAATATCGCCATTCACAGCCTTCAAATGTCCAAATAAGTCGTTCAGCACCCAGTTGACGACTACCTTGTACGGCCGCGAAGTCTTGGAGGCGACTTGCTCAAAGTATTGGGCGGCACCAGCCTCACTCACGAGAACAGAGCTCTCGTAGCCACTGAGGTCGTAGGTAGCGCACAATCGTTCCTTCAAGGCTTCGGGGAGCTCCGGCAGCTTCGAAGCCAGATCCTCAATCAACTGTTCGGAAACAACAAGGGGCGGAAGGTCTGGCTCCGGGAAGAATCGGTAATCCTTCGCTCCTTCCTTCGATCGCATGCGTTTCTACCAGGGAGCTCTAGTTAGAATGAGGGTGCATTGGTCCCCAACAAGTACCAAGAGCGCACCGTTTCTCCAGTAACAGCATCAAACGACCGCGTTTCGCGGTGCACTTGCCCGCCTTGTTGCTCGATGAGCTCAATTTGGCGCCGGGCCTCGAACTCTGCCGCGCGCATCATGTGTCGGATACTGTTCATGTTCTTCACCTCGACGCGCTCGCCAAAGGGAGCGTCTGAATGGGCCTGCTTCTTCCCCTCGTCGAAATTCGTAGGGCGGACGCTAACGTTCAGGTCGCAGCGCATGGAGCCTTCCTCCATGTTGCCGTCGCAGACACCAAGGTGACGCAGCAGGTGCTGGAGCTGGCGCATGACTTGGCCAGCCTCCTGCGGGCTGCGGAGATCCGGCTCCATGACAATCTCCATGAGTGCCGTGCCGGCCCGGTTCAGGTCCACCACAGTGCTGTCCGGCTCCAGGTCGTGGATGCTCTTGCCTGTTGGTCGCAGTTGTTGGACAGTTGGTTAGCTCGTCGGCTATGACCACGAACTCTCGGGTAAATCCTGCTGCTCACCCGAGTCCTGCTCGATCTGGATGCGCGCGATCCGCACGCTGCGCGGGATAACGTCCTGTAGTTTAGTAAAATGCAACTGGTCGTGAGAGGTCCAGTCTGGATGTGGTGGACTGGGATTCGAACCTCCTGGGGGCTGGCGGCGGCCTTGGCCTGCTGCCTGGCCTTCCACTGGCGCAGCGCCTCGTTCTTCTCCCGCCTGGACTTGTACCTAGACGCGTCGAAGGTCTGGTCCGCGACGGCCCCGTCCGCCGCGTGCTCGCTGACTACTGCCGCGGCCGGGAGGTCAAAGCGCAGCAGCCCGTCGGTGGCGATGGGCGCGCGCTGCTGCGTGAGCTGGTAGCCCAGCGGCAGGTCGCAGTAGAAGTAGTGCTTTCGCTCGAAGAGCGAGCGCGCGTGCACCGTGGCGCCCACCGCGAGGCTCGTGCGAATCGCCTGGCGCACGCACTCGCCGTTCACCGCCGGCAGCGTGCCCGGCAGCGCCGCGTCGAAGAAGCTCACGCTGCGGTTGGGCGCCGCCGACGCCAGCGTGGCCGCCGCCGCGCCGCTCATGAGCTTGGAGGCCGACAGCACCTGCGCGTGCACCTCCAGCCCGATGCAGACCTCCCACAGGCCGCCCGCGCGCCCGCGCAGCAGCTGGAGCAGCGGCTGGCCCATGGCGGTCGCGAGAGTTGAGGGGTGCAGGCTCGAATGGGTCACGCGCGCTCCCATTCGCTAAAAGCGAGGATATCAGCTATTTCATCCAATCAGAGACTGTGATTTAGGTCCGTATTCCGGTTCTATGACGCTTGCAGTCAAAGCGTCAAAGCCTGCTATTAGCTGCCTGGTCCTGGGCATGAACGCCGCCTAGGAGGTCCTCGAGGCCGGCGACAACGGCGGCGGCCGTCGCGGCCGGGTCCTCGAAGACCATGAGGTGGCCCACGCCCTGCATGGCCTCGTGCAGGCTGTAGACGTCCGGGTGGCGGTCGGCGAAGCGCTGGAAGGTCGGCGCGTCGAACAGCCGGGTCTTGGCCCCCCAGTGCAAGTGCACGCGGCAGCGGACGCCCGCGAGCTCGGCGTCCGAGAGCTCCAGGCGCGGCCCGTTGTAGATGGCGGCCTCGGTGAGCGGGTGGTTGGCCAGCACGACCCTCTCAGGGTCCTCGGCTCCTTCCGGGACGATGGCGCCGTCGACCCAGAGGCGCAGGCTCTCGCGGTCCCAGGACGCGAAGTTGGCGTACGCCTCGAAGAACTCGCGCGCGGCCTGCCTGGACGGCCTGCAGCAGCATCAATGGGAGCAGTTAGCGTCTTCTTGGGGCTCGAAGCTCGTGGGTTTCACAGTCGAGCTGTATTCCTCATGATGTCAAGGCGAACGCACCACTCGCGGTCGCGCTTGAGCGTGAGGCCCACCAGAAAATCGATCGACTTTTCGTACTCGGGCGTGATGGCGCCGTAGATGGGCTCGAAGAGCACGAGCCCGTCGAACATGCCCGGGTGCCTGGCCTCGGTGGCCCACAGCGTGGCGGCCCCCATCGAGTGGCCCACGCCGATCAGCGGGCCGTCGCACTCCGCCCGCAGCTCCTGGAACTCGCCCAGCAGCGCGTCTGGCACGACCCACCGCCAGTCGTTGATGGCATGCTCGACCCGCGGCTTGGCGGCGTCGCCGCCCTGGAAGAAGACGCGCGCGCTCTCGTGGGCCCGCGGCTCGCGCTTGGCCCCGTGCAGCGGCAGGCAGACCTCGCGGCAGCGGACGCCGAGGCCGCCGGCCAGCTGAGAAGCGACCGCCGACTGCTGCACGCGCCGAGCCACGGGCCGCCACCCCTGTTGGCAGAAGCCATTGCCATGCACGAACACGAGCGTCGCCATGGAGATGTCCTCGACCAGGAAAATTGACGAGTGACAAGGTGGCCATGCTTGTCAACATGCGCAGGTGTGGACCACCTGAGAGGCATGGCGTGGCTCACGTAGTTGCCAGCGTCACGGTGAGCCCAACGTGGTGACTGCAGGCACTTCAAGGTGGCCTGCGCCTCCTCGAAGCCGTCATGGGGTTCGTTGAGTCGACTGGATTCTCGACGTGTTGAGTGCAGGCGACCAAGTGCTGTGGTGGACTTCCGAAGAACCCGACGTGCATCAAGCGGTTGCCAGTTTGTTCAACAGCGTTTGTTGCGAATCAAGCGTTTGGACGAGAGCCACAAGGCTGCATCCCATCAACTGTTTGGACGACGACCAGCTCATCAAAGCCGATAAAAACGGACAAGTGCAGCCAGCTGCGACTTGAGCGCAGCAAGCACCTCCGACGCGCACGTACTGTATTGGGGTCCTCGACCGCCATGAGGTGTGTACAGCCCTTGATCAGGAGACCAGCGAATCGGTAGGTGTTTGGATATCTCTCAACGAGGTCAGCAAACACCTGCGGCTGGAAAAGTCGCGTGTTCTCAGCATAGTGCACCAACACGGGGCACGAGAGCCTCGCATGAGTCTCGTCCGAGAGCCACAACGGAGGTCCGCAAGAGAAGGCTGCCTCGAACTCCGGCGGGCAGCCAAGCGTGACTGAGAAGCAGTCGAGCGGGTGAGGGACGAGGGCGCCCTGGAACCACCACTTGAGGCTTTCGCGATCCCGTTTGGCAAACCGCTTGGCGGTCATATGAACTCAGATGGCCTAGAGCATGCGTAGAAGGTGAGTAATACGACAAGAGCGCAATGCCTCACAATCTGAAATCCGCACCATGTCGACGTACGCTGCAGTGTGGCTGCCACGACCAAGTTGAGAAGTGCTGAGCTCGCTTCAAACTCTTCGGGATGTATGTCCGTAGATCGGCTCAAAGAGGATTAAGCTGCTGAATAACCCTCTCTGACCGGCGACTGCATTGAGGCGTCCATGGAGTGACCGACTCCAATGAGAAAGCGTTTAGATTTTTCATCTTCTGGTATAGCATCACGCCATATTGTAGCAGCCCTCGCTACCCCACTCAACCCACGAGTTAGCTGGATGAACCACTCGACATGACGAAGGCTGGGATCCTTCAGACACCGCTCGAATGATGAGCGGCATCGGCTCTTCTTGGCCCAACGCAAACACCTTGCTCTCACTCCTGTGGTACGGCAAGTCGACTGCCTCAAACACAAAGCGCACGTTTGGTTTGGCAGAGAGCAGCGACGATTGTTGGACGCGGCGAATAATTGGCGCCCAAATCTCCTTGCAAAACCCTCCGCCATGGACGAAAAGCACAGTCACGACTATCTCTGAGTGAGAATCCACCAGCATGTTGGGTTGAAGGCCAAAATGGAAGTGGCGCGGTAGCTGGATAAACAAGGAAAGCGTGGGCAAAACGATTTGCTGGTGTATTCAACCGAGATCTACAGAAATGCTGGGTCACCATGGTGCGATCTCAGGCCCACTACAGCACTTTAAAGAACTCCGTCTACCCTGATATCGAAGCACTTGAGCACGGCTCATCGTTTTGGGTTGTGAGAGTTCTGATGGCGAAATCGGGAAAGCCTGAAAGTCCGAATCAAGGTGATCCAATTGCCATGTTGATGGTGGATACAGAAAACAACGAATATCGAGGACCTAGAGACACGGTCACGCGGGATGCCTAGGCACTGCTGTCCCCGTTCTGGAATGGAGCGAGATGACGCAGATCCTCCAGAATGCGGTTGGCCGACAGCTCGGGATTCTCCAGCACCATGACGTGCGAGAGGCCCTTCATGGGCTCGCGAATCTTGTACACCTCCGGCAGCTTCTCCTGCATGGGCGCAATCGCGTGGTTGAACCAGAGCTTGGAGCGATCGCCCCAGTGGAAGGTGATCGGGCACTTGGCCTGAGACCACTCGCTCTCGCTCAGCAACAGCGGGGGCTGGCAGTAGAGTGACGCCTCGATGTGAGGATGACATACGAGCGAAATGGATCCGTCTTCCTCCTCAGCAAGAGCGCCTTCGATGTACGCGGTGAGAGTCTCGCGGTCCCAGCGCGCAAAGTTGCGGAGCGCCGACAGGTGCTCAACAGCAGCGGCATGCGAAGGCCTACGCCAAATGACGGATCAGTGAATACTCAAATGGAACCAACAGCTCTATGAGCTGAGACCGTACCAGGAGGCTTTGCGCTGCAGCGTGACGGCGACGTAGAGGTCGATCACATACTCTGTCTGCGGGTCCTGGGGGTCGAACACGGGCTCGAACAGGATGAGCCCGTCGAATGTGCCCGGGGCCTTGGCCTCCGTCTTCCAGAGCCCTGTGGACCCCATCGAGTGACCGACGCCAATGAGCCGGTGCTTCTTCTGGCCGTTCTCGCCGACCTCGTTGTTCGGGTGCTTCTGCTTCCACTCGTCCACCTGGCTGGCGACCGCCCCGCTGGTCCACTCGACCAAGTCGTGCTTGGGGTTGCGCACTCGTGGAGCCTTGGGGTTGCTCAGGTCCACTTCCATGACGTCGACCATGCTGGCGTCGCGCTTGCTGCCGTGGTATGGGAAGTCGAACGTCTGGAACTCGGCCGCGACGCTCTTGAGCAGCGCAGAGTCCCGCAGGCGGCGCACGATGGGCTCCCAGGTCTCTTTACAGAAGCCACCGCCGTGCGCGAACAGTAATGTCACCGTTTCGTCCGAGCTCATGGTTGGCCTCGTTAGACTTTTGCGGAATGGGACATTGCAAATCGCTCGAGCCCCACGGTATTGCGATCTCCGAGCGAACGAGCGGCTCTCATGGTCATCAAATGGCTGCTTAGTGGCGGAATCTTCATGACTGAACCACTTTTTGCTGTGGGGAGAAATCATTTGACATGATTGCTCCGCGGCCAAGTTCAAGCTCGTCAAGTACGTCATTTGCTCTTGACTGCAACGTCACTCTGGAGCAAATCCTTGGATACTATAGCAGCGGCGCGGAGACAGCAACTCTACCCAGCAGACATTTGCGAGCCCCTTTGCACGTCGGATTTCGCCCTGGTGCACGTGAAAGCGTCTACCTAATAATGCAAACCACGCCACCCATTTCTCACTTCGGATCGCGTCGATGAAAATCCCATTGTCGAAGTCCTCATTTCTCAAATTACGAGGCAATACTCCGAGTCAGCACTGCGATTATGGCACGGGCAACGATCCTTTTCGCGCACGGCGGTGGCTTCTGCAAGGAGACGTGGAACCCAATCATCCGCCGTATGCGCGAGTCTCCGCTGTTCAAAAACGTCCCGACTGATTTCAAGACGTTCGACTTCCACTACCACGGTAACAGGCGGGACGAGTCGGTGAAGCCTGTGGTCAACGAGATTGGCCCACAGTCTGTGCGTGTGCAACATCCGGCTCAGGAACTTACGCGCTGGACTTCAGCTCAAGTGCTCGAAGAGGTGAAAGCCATTCGCGCCAAAAAGCCAAGGCCGCATCCTCTCATTGGCGTTGCACACTCGATGGGTGCCTCGGCACTTTGGAACATCGAGGTTCAGAACCCGGGCACGTTTGACGGACTTGTGCTTTTCGAGCCGATGTTCGGAACCTACCTACCTGGTGGCGGCGACAAGGTGGTGGATTTTTTGGTCTCGCTCACTCTTCAGCGCGAATCAACATGGTAGGTTGAGGATTGAAACAAGCGGGAGTATTTGCTAATCGAAGCAAACACGTATTGCAGGTCAACCCGCGCAGAGGCGACTGCGTATTTCCAACACTTCAAGAACTTCAGAAACTGGGACCGAGAGTCGCTTGCCGCCTACTTGGAAGGTGCTCTCGCTGAAGACGCCGATGGAACCACCGTGCTTGCCTGCCATCCACACATTGAAGCGGCGTTTTACTGCCACAAGGCACTCAACTACGAAGGAGACGAACCCTCACGACCTCAATGCAAGGTGACGTTCCATTATGGAAGTCGCACCAAAATGTTCAATCCGCCCACGTTTGAGAAGATTTTGAAGACGTGGCCGGACATATACACTTTGAGGCCTCCAATGGACAACTGTTCGCATGCGATGGTACTCGAGAGCCCAGAACTGTCGGCACAGCGCATCGTCGAAGATCTGGCGCACCTGGACACGTACACACCGCAATCGAAAATGTAGACTCTCGAGATAGGATAGTTGCTGCAGGCTTCTCTGCTAGCCCAATACTCGGCGCTGCCTTGATTGCTAGAAATTTTCTAGTAGAAAATGAGATAAAAAGTCAAATTTGCTGCTTCCTAATGCTCGACGAGATTACTGGGTGTGTTGGCAACGAGGACTACCGAATAAACTCGCGTCATGAAAAGGCCCTCGACGTTTATATCAAGGACCAAACTGTCGCCGTGTAAATCTGCGTTTGCTGGCACTCCTATCTTGTGGATTCCAATCATGGCCATCAAATGGCTACTGAGTGAGCAAATCCCAGTGGTCGGATTCTCCAAGCGGACCCGACGAGAATCACATTCACTGCCACACACCTCTTCGCGAAGCACCAATGAACTTCATGTTTACACGACAACCGTCGGGCTTTGGCACACACGTCAACGAGAGTTATCCAAAGGGCAAGTTGAAGTTGCAGTTGAATTCCAGCCTCATTTTATAACCAAGCGACCTGCAATTGCTCCATCATAAACCATGATTCGTGATGAGTGATTGCACTGGTTTGTTACTTTGTCGACAAGACGGCAGCTTTCTCTCGTCGAGTTTTGTTGTCTGCATTGTTTTGTCGTGCGTTCTTACATCTTCGATTGAATTTTGTAGGTGTCCATCTGAGCCAAATCTTCTGCAATTCGCTGCGCCGCGAGCTCCGGATTCTCCAGCACCATTGCGTGCGAGCAGTTGTCCATGGCTGGCTGAAGCTTGTAGATAGCTGGCCACTTGTTTTGCATGTCGGCGAAGAATGGTGGGTAGAACATCTTGGTGCGGCTTCCGTAGTGGAAAGTCACCTTGCACTTGGCACGTGAGGGCTCGTCGCCCTCGTAGTTGAGCACCTTGTGGCAGTACAGCGACGCCTCGATGTGGGGGTGGCAGGTGAGTACAGTCGTCCCATCGGCCTCCTCGACGAGCGCGCCTTCCAGGTAGGAAGCAAGGGATTCTCGGTCCCAGTTCTTGAAGTTCTTGAGCTGGTGGAAATGCGCAACTGCATCTGCGCGCGTAGGCCTGGTCAAACACGACGGTATTAGCGTAGGTTAGCATAGATCCCCAAGACAAGAGACTCACCACGACGACTCTCGCTGAAGCGTTAGCGAGACCAGGAAGTCCGCGACTGCCTCACCTCCAGGGAGGCTCTTGCCGTACACTGGCTCAAAGAGCACGAGGCCATCGAACGTGCCCGGGTGCTGCACCTCGGTGTTCCAAAGCGCGGCGGCCCCCATTGAGTGGCCGACACCAATCAGGGGATGCGGCTTGGGCTTCCTGGCTCGGATGGCCTTCACCTCCTCGAGCACTTGCGCCGAGCTCCAGCGGATGAGATCCTGGGCCGGGTGCTGCACGCGCGGCGACTGCGGGTTGCTCAGGTCCACAACGGGCGCCACGGACTCGTCGCGTCGGCCGCCGTGGAACTGGAAGTCGAACGTCTCGAAATCCGTCGGGACGCTCTTGAATAGTGGAGACTCGCGCACGCGGCGGGCGATTGGGCCCCACGTCTCCTTGCAGAAACCGCCGCCGTGCGCGAACAGCAGCGTGGCTCGAGCCATGGCGGGCGATGAAGGCTAGGGGGAGTGGGGGCTTGGGGCTTGAGGCTTGAGGCTTGAGGCTTGCGCTTCTCACGGATACCTCGAGGCTTGCGCGGTTGCTTGTCAATCGGAGACTGACGTCGCCAGTGTGACGTGAATTGAGGCTGACGTACGAGTAGTACCGGCAGTGACGAAGAAGTCAGCTGGACCTGATGTCTCCATACAAACGAACTGATTGCGTATGCAGGAGCTTTGGTTTTGTGTCAATTACGGTACCTAACTTCAACTCGAAGCACCTTCTATTCAGGATCTCTACAGTACCCGTCCGAACCCATGTTGAAGCGGTCAAAAGTATCTTACGTGGCCGTCCTTGAGCAGCCACTTGCGCAGCGCGTTGTGGCGCACGAGCAGCACGCCGGGGTTCGTCGGATGCACGCTCGGCCACAGCGCCGGGCGGCTAGACCGCGTCAGCAGCGCGACGATCTCGCGCTTGACCACCGGCACCATGAACTCCTGGCTGCGACGGCCGACTCCCGTGATGATGCGGAGGTCGTCAGGGATCTGGCCCGTCGTGATGAGCCCGCGGTGGGTCTTGGAGATCTCGTCCAGCGCGAACACGACGGCGCACTTGGCCACGCCGCGAGAGAAAGTGTGCAGGTCGATCTCGTACCCATCCTTCTGGCGCCACGGGTGCTCGCGGATCACGCCTTCGCCAACCAGACGCTCGAAAACCTGGCGAGCAGGGGTGTACAGTCGAAACTCGTCGAGCGTGTCGACGAGCGTGGACGCGTGCGCGAGGTTCGACAGGTTTAGTGCTGGGAGTCTCTTCAAAACAACCTGCAGGTCCTTCTTGCGATGACGAGGAAGCTTGAATGTACTCTTTCCATCGTCAGCACCCTCGTCTTCGACGGCATCAATTTTGTAAAGTGCCCGGATCAACACCGCGCACGCGAGCGCGTTTACGGCACGCGAGCCTGTGTGGAGCTCGTGCTCCTGCATCTCGTTGAACAAGTCAAGAATGCGCCCCCACTCTTTGCATCGCTCCAGTTCGAACAAGCACTTGGCGAAAGAAAAGTCATCAGGCTGAGCATTCTCCGACGCACGCATCTGGTCCAAGACTTGCCTCCACGCTGGCTGTTCTTCCGATTCTCCGTCTTCGATGACTTTGCGCTGTCGTTTCTTCTTGCCGGCCTGCTTGTCGGCTGGCTTGCTCTTCGATTCGATTGCAGCGACAAGGAACTGGTTGTACAATCGAGTGCTCCCGTTTTCCTCGAGCCACTGCGGCTCCAGCGATTTGTATATCGCCATCACTCGCGCGGTCTCGCCCACTTTGACCAGCGCCTGGCATTTTGCAGTCAGCGTCGCAACGTCCTGCTTGCTCTCTGGGAACTTCTTGTCCACAAAGTCGATGGCAGCGACCACGGCGTCTCTGTTCCCGGCCACGCCGGCAGTGACCATCAGGACTCGGACCGCTCGGAGGTGGGGCTCGAGCTTGAGCTCGTGCATCTGCGCGACGGCGGCGTGCACGCTCTGGTAGTCGCTCTTGGCCTGGAACACCGACAGCAGCGGGTCGTACACCCTCGCGTCCCTGAACTCCTTGGAGAACCGCGTCGCGAGCTCCTTCATACGCTCGAGCGCCTGCTCTCCGCCCCGCTTCCTCGCGACCGCGCAGCACACGAGCACGCGCTGGCGCAGCGGGACGTGCACGCCGAGCTTCTCGCTCTTCCGCAGCACGTCGAGGGCCTCCCGGTGCCGGTCGTGGGCCGCGCAGAGCTCCACGAGCGCGCCGACCTCCTCCCTCGCCACGCGCGCCCTGCCGTCCGCCGCGCTCGCCCGCCGCGCGAACTCCTGCAGCTGCTCCTGCCAGCCGCCCGCGCTCTGGCCGGCGCTGGAGGCCACCGCTCGCGTCCCCAGGGGCGGCGCGGCGCGCAGCAGGCGCCGCATCGCGGTCGTCATCATCGTGTAGCAGTTGCTTTGACTGGAGCGGAGCGGATCCGATCCCCGCGATCGGATCCGGAAGTCCGATACAAACATCAAGGTAAAGTGCGCGATCGGCGTCCGGTCCCGCGATCGGGTCCGGGTTCCGACTCGAAGAACGGAAAGTGCAAAGTGCAGCTCGTCATGGCGACGGCGGGCGCGCTGGTCGTGGCCGAGCGCGCGGCCGAGGAGCCCGAGGAGCTGCCCGTGGACCTGTCGCAGCTGCCGTCGATCCCGGCGACCAAGGCGCTGCTGCTGGTCAACAACTTCGTGGCCAACTCGACGCGCTTCCTGAACCACTTCGCCTTCGAGTGCGAGGAGCGCATCTCGCGCGTCTCGAGCGGGCTCACGCGCGTCGAGATCTCGCTCGCCATCCTCGAGGCCAAGCTCAGCAGCATCCCCGACCTCAGCGTCTCCGACGCAGACGTGCAGGCCGCGGGCCGCAGCATGGCCGGCGGTGGCGCCGCCGCCCCGGGCGCCGACCAGATCGACATCGGCCTCGCGGACCTCGACCTGCCCGCCATGGACGCGGGCGCCCCGGCCCCGCCGCCCCCGCCGCCCCCGCCACCAGCGGACGACGGAGGCATCGTGCCCTTCGAGCCGCAGCCGCAGCCGCCGGTCGTCAGCGGAGACCTGGTCGTGGCGCCTCCGCCACCGCCCCCGGGGTCCGACTTCGACGACGATGAAGAAGACGCGGGGCCCGTGGCGCCCGACGACCTGCCGCCGCCTCCGGAGGCGCAGCCGACGTTCCTCAAGCTCAAGGACGACCCAGTCTACGCCAAGTACGCTGAGAGAGAGAGAGGGCTGACAGACCTCCATTCCAACTAATCACCACTGCTTTGCGCCCGCAGATACTTTACCATGCGGCGGCTGGGCATGCCAGACCAGATCATCGAGCACAAGCTCATGATGGACGGCATGGACCCCGGCATTCTCAAGTGCGTATCATATGACTGCAGACTGCGCTGACACGCCTCTAACGAGCTCGGCGTGCTGTTTTGTTTGACCATAGTATGGACCCAGAAGGCCCGTCTCCAAGTGGAGGCGCTGCGCCGACAGCTTCTGAGCCAACTGGGCCGATTCTCCCCATTATGGCCCCTCCCTCCGTTATGAGCGACAGCGACAGCGACGACGATAGCCACGTTGGGGGTGGGCTGCCCCCACCTCCGCCGCCACCACCTGCATCGGTTGTATCCGAGCGTCCGCCTTCTGGAAACATCGGCCTTCCCTTTCCACCTCCACCTCCTCCAGTTTCCCCCACTGTGAGTCGACGACATTTTGCAATTAATACCATTTCGTATCAATCTAACCCGACTTGCTGATCCAGTCGTCAGTGGCCTCGCGACCTGAATCATTGTTTGGTGGACTTCCGCCTCCCCCTCGCGCACCAGGAATGGGCGGGCTTCCGCCTCCACCGCTTCCACCGTTTGATCCCGCTGACGAAGACAGCTCAAGCGATGACGACATCGAAGAGATTGCGGCTGACCCTGCACCGAGCGACCCGGGCTTCATGAAGCTCAAGGATGACCCGGCATTCGAAAAGTACGATCGGCACCGAGATTGAGCGATGTGTTGCTAACGCTTGTCTGCTCATTTTGTAGATACTTCAAAATGAGGAAACTTGGGATGCCCGATGCTATCATTCAGCACAAACTCATGATGGATGGCGTGACAGAGGATATTCTCAAGTAAGTAATAATGTGATTGTGTTGTTTGAATTGACGCTAACGATTGTATCGTTGGTGGTCTAAGTATGGATCCTGAAGGTCCATCACCGAACGGTGGAGCCCCACCTGCATCGGCGCCACTGGCAGCAGCAGCACCACCCTCGGCTCTTCCGCCGCCTCCGCTTCCTCCAGTTGGTCGACCAGGGCTCCCTCCCCCTCCAATTCCCAAGTACACGGGTTCGGATGACAGCGATTTTGACTCGGATTGAGATGGAAGCGATCAAAGCCTGCTTCACCGAAGCTGAATAGAGGGCGAAATGAAGCTCACTCACCAGCAATTTGACTCGAGAGATATTGCGCGTAAAAAAAAACACTTGTTATGTTGGGCAACATGTTGCCTCAGCGTTCGCTTCATCTGTGCCTCGAAATAGCTTGATGGGGTTGACAATATTCGTGTGCTCTATAACTGGCATTGATGCATGCAGCTGCGTGCCGCTGCCTGCTTCACCAAGTTTGCTGAAGCTCGACGTAGCCAACTCCAAGGCGGGACTGCGACAGTGGTTTGAGGCTTAAAGGTGTTGAAGTAAGTGGCCCTTGCACACTAGCATGCACCTGTAAGACAATCAGAGCTACACACACAGCCAAAGCCAACTTTCCACTTCCAGATCCTTCCAACATTCGAGACGGGCTATCTATCCACAGGTCTTCAACCTCAATACTTTCTCTTGGTATGGAGGAGGTAGCTGGTGCGTCGGAGGAGGCTCCCTCGGCACCGACGCCAACTTCGGAGTCGCCACCAGCACCAGATTCGGTCCTAACAACAAAAAATTTACCTCCTGAAAAGTTCGCTTGTCTAGGGCCACGTGCATCGACAGTTCTTGTTATCGACCCTGATGATGAAGAGGTGCTCAAGCAGGTTGAGCAGCTTGATAAACTCATAAATGCTGCAGCATCGGCTGAGCCCGAGCAACCCCGACGAGCGTTACCGCTGACGGCACTTACGAGGCGCAAGAGCACAATGGGCTTTGTTGATAGGGCTTCATCTGCAAGCTTCCAAGTTCAAGCAGTACAACCAGCGGACAGCCGCCTTAATTCATCAAGCATTCCAGTTGTTGCTGGGCAACCTGAAGAGGCCGAGGTAGAAGCTCGTGCAAGTTTAGCCTCAGAAGTAATACGTGCACTGGGCACAAATGGATCGATCAGCTTCGGGCGATCACGCAAAGTTGCCCCGCGAAAAGAGAGTGGTGGACTAGAAAACGGTGGGAGCTACCGCGACCACAAACGAGAAGCGAGGGATGAACACCGACAACCCGAGGCAGAATCAGCATCATCCAAATGGAGACGATCGAGCACTGAGAAGCGATCCAGTCTTGCATCGATCAAGGACGATGTCACAAAGATTGCACACTCAGTATCGCGGATATTCGATAAGACCGAAAGTATTGATGAGCGAAGACAAGCCAAGGTTGCTGAGCTCGTCAACCGTGAGGTTATGGTGCTAAATGCAAACCAGCTCGCAAGAATGCAGCAGAGGAACGCGCATCCACTAACCATTTCAGTCCACTCTACATTTCGTCACTGGTGGGATTTCATCATGACTGTCAGCATTGCATACGTGATGGTGACGACGCCCATCAAAGCCGGTTTCAACATTGAGTCCAAAGGCTTGGGCTACATTATTGACGTGATGATTGACATGATCTATTTGGTTGAAATTGTGTTTAACTTCTTTACAAGCTTTGAATCTGAGACCACGGGGGAGGAAATCAAGGACCTAGTCAGGATTCGGCAAAACTACATTAAAACGTGGTTCCTCATGGACGCTGTGAGTAGCTTTCCTTCCTCGCTTGTGATCGCGACCAATAGCTTGTTAACGCTCACGAAGATCCTAAAAGTTGCGCGAGTGGCAAAAATCTCAGACTCGGGACTAATTCGCGCAATCACGGGGCGGATCGATAGAACGATGAATCCGTCATTGATGCGGATTTTCAAGCTCACTTTCATCTTCTTCATCACTCAACATTTCATTGCGTGCGCTTACTACTATATCGGGCTAAACTATAGCACGGACACCAGTTGGGGACCTTCACACGCAATACGCTCTAGCTCATTGTCAAATCAGTATATTGACGCATTATACTTTGCGATCATGGTGACAACAGCCAACGATGTGAACCCAACGACGGCAACCGAGAAGATGTTTGTATCTGTGATGCTCTTCATTGGTATCGTGATCAATGCCAGCATCATTGGTAGTGCCGCCAATTTGTTGGCCAATCTGGACAAGGAGGCAATCGCTCGAAAGAACCAGCTGGATTCTATCAATGACTACCTGCGATTCAAGAAGGTGCCGTTAAAGCTGCAAAACAAAATCCGGCGCTACTATGAGTACGCTCTCAACTCCCGCATGCAAGATCCAACCGAGAAAATGTTCGCAGATTTGCCAGACCGACTTAAGCTTCAACTACGGCTTAACCTTCATGCTGAGTTTATCCGAAAGGTGCCTCTCTTTAAGGTATGCTCGCATGCAGGTATCATTGCAATTGTACAATGTCTGGTCCAGGTCGTAGCAATGCCGGGAGAGATCATCATTGCCCAAGATGAAATGGTACGCCCTTCCAAATGAATATTGCGGGTGAGGAAAATTAATACTGACGGTTGTGCACTACTCAGGCCAACGAGTTTTACTTCATCAAGAGCGGGCAGGTTTCCCTTTGCGTGCGGACTCTCACTGAGTCTATCCCTATGGGCAATTTGGGTGAAGGCTCTTTCTTCGGCGAGACGTCGTTGCTGAGTGGCGAAGCTGCGACAGCAGAAGTCAAAGCGGAGCGCGTGTGTGAGCTCGCGTACCTTACAAAAGACAACTTCGCGGCGATTATCGACAAGTTCCCAACCTTCTACCTCGCTGTCAAGCGCATTAGCGAATCACGGCTGCAGACTGCGCAAAACGTACAGAAGATGTCCAAGCTCAATCGGAGACAGACGCAGACACTCGCGCCTAAGAAACTCAGTTTCAGTTCAGCGGCAATGACAGCTCTAAAGAAGACGCGCCACGCTAAACGATTGTCGGCCTTCGGCAACCGGTTCTCGGATCGCACGTCCTCGACAGCAGTCCGACGACCGATGAGCTCGCGCTGGTCGACCGGCCGCCGGATGTCTTTGCCCGCCTTCAACATGCAGTACGTCGAGAAGCTATCGATGGCGCAAGCTCGTAACCTTACGCACATCAAGTCGGTCCGGGACGTTCCCGGCAATACCGAAGACGAGTTGCCGTACGACTGAGCGCTGACGAGTAGCCAATCGCTCACTCCACTCTGACCAGACTGCTGGTCTCCGACTTGTATAGTCCTCCTGAAAGAAGCGGTGCGGAATTGCCCACCAACGAAAGCAGTCGTCAGCTCCGGCGAGTAATGTGCCACGAAGCAGCTGCTGCTACGGTGAGCCGCTCGTCAAGAGCAGTCGTTGGCTCGCCCCTAAGTGGATACCTAATAGAAACTGCGTCGAACCCGTTTGTCGCGTGGAGGATTGCTTCGACCCAATGGGCCGAAGCCACCACCGACTCCGTGGATCGCCCCCTACGATCCGCACCATCATGAGCGGACGAACAGCCAATTGACCGTGGATCGTGTCTGACTTTCTGAAAGTTCATAAGTTCAGCGCCGAAAAGTCTCACGTGACGTGTTGTGGACGTCTGCGGAAGAAAAGTCAAGCTGATGGAACTCCGAGCTCCTCGTAACGCCCAGGCGCCGAACGGCCGCACTGTGCGTTCACTCGCCCGACGCTGGAACTGTCCGCGAGCAGCGGCGCTTTTTCCTGCTGCGACAGCCGCCTCCGCGCGCTCCGACCGAGCGTTTCCGCCGAGCTCACCGGCTCTGCCAGCTGAGACCGAGCTGAAGCTGCTCGAGGCGCTGCGTATTTCGCGATTGACCGCTCCGGATCCCTCGAGCGCCGATGGCGCGGTGGCCCGCCGTCGTGGGCGCGATCGCCATCACGATCGGGCTGGCTTTCGGTTTTGAGGTACAAGCCAAAGCCGGCGAGCGCGGCCTGGAAGCGTGGGCGACTACGACTGCGGCGTCGGTCGGCGACGACATCGAGTTCCCTGTGAGCTTCGCTTCATCAGCATTCGGAGATGAAGATGAGAGCTCGGTGGTCGCTGACATCTCAACGGAAGATGAAGCTGGGAGTCCCAATCAACCGAGTGAAGAGGGCAACGACAACGGAATTGAGAGCGAGGAAGGGGACAACAACGAGATAGTTGTCGCGGACGAGATCGCTGACGAGGTCGAGAATGGCGATAAGAGCAGTGTCGTTGAAGACATCGAAACCCAGAAGCCGGCGTCTTCTTCGTCATCTGCACCAATCACTACAACTGGAGGCGTAGCTGATGCGAGCAGTGGCCCGACTGCTTCACCTCCTTCAACTACAACTGATAACGTGTCCTCTTTGGATGGGACGGAGTTGCCGACCAGTGGCGAAGAAGACGCTGATGTGACTCCATTCCCGCTTACCGTCGGACCTGCAGTTACTTCGTCAGGGATTTCGTCAGATTCACAACGAGATGAGAGTCAACAGACATATGCCGGATCATTAGATGCCCCACATTTGTCAACTGCAATGTCAGACGTGGGAATCAGTTTGACAGCCGGTCCAACAGCGCATCCCGATGAATTGACAACACCCGAAGTTACAACGAGTGACCATTTCGTCGCGAACGTTGACCCAGCACCAACAACAATAGAACACTTTCAAGACACAGTGCCTTTGCCCTTACATGTATCTACAGCAGGATCAGCGCCGTCGATGACTACTTCTTCATCATTAGAAGATTCAGGCTCATTGGATATAATTGCTATAGCACCAGACTCAGTAAGCGCGTCAGTACCGGAGGCTTCAAACGAGTCCAAGGTACCTCAAGAAACATCAATACCGGGCATAACGGCTGTGCCATTATTTCATGAGATATCGAATGAAGATTCCACTGAAGTACCAGCATCAACACAGCCTGGGAACTCTGAAAATTCAACAATTTTTCCTATTGCAGAGCGAGACGAGCCCATGAATGACTTGCCATCCTCAGCAGGGTCATCTTCTTTGTCTGACACAACCTCGGATGAGCTTGAGAGTACTGAAGGCAGTGAAAGTGAGCCTGCACACAGTTCGTTATCCAACTCGGACAATAGCAATATCCAATCGACTAACGAGCTACCGCCACACACAGACAATTCAGTAGAAGCATCAGAAGAACTTGTGTCGCCTGTAACTGAGGTCGCAACCAACAACGAGGTGATCGACTCAGGTGGATCCCTTGCATCGGAGGCAACTCCAGATCATCAGGATACAGTGGACAGCCAGTTACCAGCCTCGTTTCATAATCAAGGAGGTTCACGATCGTCACATGGGTCTAAGGCCACTGATGAACTAGTTCACGAGCCTTCGTCAGCGACCTCAATCGAAGATACCGACAACAGCTATACTTCAGAAACACCCGAAGACAGCAAGCCTCAACTCGAGGAGACTAATGATTCTGCCGCCACTGAAGGTGAGGAAGAGCCGACCGCAGGTTCCCATAGTCTTGGGCACGGCGTGACATCATCGAGCCCTATCATTGACCCGGCAATTCACCCTTCGCTTCATTTGGAAGATGAAAAGGTTCCAGACGCCCCTGGACATGGTCTTGATGTACCAAGCATAACCGACGACACAACCAATTCTGATAATGCAATACCACCAACAGATTCGTCAATTAATCCCGAAGAAGATATCGACCCGTCAGAAGAGCCGAAAGATGTTTTAGGTAATGTGGTTCCTGAAACACCAGGCAGCACGGCAAGTCTTTCGCCAGTAGCCGTCGACTCTATTGTTTCGCCTGTGATAGTTGAACCAAATACCCCTGTCAGTGAGGAGCAACCTTCAAATAGCGTAGCCCCAGCTGGAACCAGTGGTAGCCGGGCTGTTAGCCCCGAAACTGATATTACTGCTGCTTTTGAGGATACTGAATCGTCCTCAGACGCCATCAATATCCCTAATGATGATTCGGAGAGTACCGAGGGCAAAAATGTTTTACCAATGATTGAAGACTCGACTACAACTGCGGTAGCTAGTGCTAGCTTCAATGTGATCGTGACATCTGGTACAAGTGCAGCGTTAGCTCCAGAATTACCGGCTGACGTTTTCTCAGACACGATTGCGGACAACCGCGGACATCATCACGATGAAACCGAGGGAAATAATGGTGGGAATGGTGCGATTCATGATACCGAAACTACAGAGCCCAGAAGAGGTGACCATTCCCACAATGAAGCGACTGAACCTCCTATTTCAGAGATTTCATCTGTAACCGTGTCTTCAGAATCAGTTGAAGTGATCAACGAGAATTACAGCGATGAATCAAATGTGAATCCTGCGGGTCATGAACAAGGAGGTACGGGGCCAGCGAAGCCTAGCGATGAACAGCCACAAAATGGAGATGTTTCAGATAGCCCTGCTCTCATTGTTTCTGACGATACTAAAGGCCACAGAGGGCATCTGAACGATGACAATGAGGGAGGCAATGGAGGTGCTGCAAGATCTGCTGTTGAAACCTCTGATTCAGCCATATCAGGTGAAGATCAACCAAAGAGCGAGACGCATGCTTCTCATGCAACCAATGAAGAAGTTTCAACGCATGAGAACCCTTCTTTTGATGCTACTGCGAATTCGCCAGTAACTGCTTCCGAAGCAAAATTCGAGCCTACTAATGCTGATGCCATCGTTACATTTGAATCTACACCTGCGGACGATGCGTCACCCAACAGCGATCAGCCTCTGGTCTCTGAAGATGGGAATAATGAATCCAACCCATCGATAACTGGTGGGACCTCTGTGACTGTCGATGGCTCCATTACCGTATCTGTGAATGACTCTAATGATGCAACACATAATGAGAAGAATGATGACCGGCACCCAGACAAGAACATCAAAGACCACGATGATGAAGTAGACAACATTGGCGTGAGTGTGGTGTCAAATGCAGCTACTACCATAGAAAGCGCCGTCGATGCAGCGGCTGGGACTGTGGAGGCAACAGTGCCTAACGAAGTACCAGATAACAACCATGAGGAGGGGAACTCGCAAGATAAGAAAACAGAGAAAGACGCTTCAAGATCACGAGAAATCGATGAGGATGAAAAAGCGACAGACATTCAATCTCCGAATGTTGTTGATAATGAGATCGTAACCAATACCGACAAAGCCGTGTCAGGTGTGGAGGAAAGTAGCGCAAGAATTGTGAAAGCTCCTGGTGTCTCGAGTGATGAGGGCCAATCAGCAAAGCCGGTTGTGACTGAAATGACAAAGACTGCTTTGGTCGATCCCATTTTGAATTCAGGTGCAGGCTCGCAAGGAAAGCAAAGTTCTACTGCAGTGGTGTCGAGTGAATCTAGTGCACTAGATGACTCTACCCCTCGAACCTCTAATGCAACTACTTCAGGCAAAGCTACACCATTCGCTTCGGGAACCGCGGAGAATAATACGTTGATCATCGAGACATTGAAACCGACTCAGAACACTTCATTGTATTCAGCTGAGAGTACTACAAAGTTATCTGTAGCCGAGTCCACATCCAAAATCTTGGCGAGCGAGTTGACGGGTTCTGGAGCGCTCATTCTTGATGAAGGCGGTGAAGCAGAGTCTTACGTGCGTGGTCAAACCCCAATTGGTGCAGGTGTAACAGCCACCGGAAGCCAAGAAGCTGCACTGCTTGCTGGTGCATCTGGTGCTGGCAGCGACGGTGATCCTCTCATTATTGGTGGACGCAAAAGCCGTATCACTAGCACTCAATCTGGGCTCTACGCTTCCAGTTCATCTTCTCAGAATATTGCCCGCTATGCTGCGTGTGCAGCTAGTGTTTTCTCAATTGTGCTTTTGGTGGGTTTTCACCTGTCCTACTCTGACGATCGCTTAAAGTGGCCAACGCATTCACCGGGAACATATTGGAGCCCAAATACCTGGGAGTTCATCACTTATGTTGGGTACCTGCAACAAACAATGGCACTGTCTCCGATGACTCTGATGCAGACACCTTACTTCTTGTGGGAATTCACGGATATTTTTGCTTGGAGCAATTTACTAGTGTATCAAAATCCAAGCAGTGATGCCTCCGAGACCAGAAGGCTTAACGTCATAATTCTCAATAGCCTGGTCGGGTATGCGGATCGTATCGGAACTGACGAAGCCAATCTCATCTACACTATCGACACCGACTTTGTTTTAGCGTTTGGCGTGGTATTGGCTGTGGCGTTGGTCCTTTTTGGCATTCAAAAATACCGCAAGAATAGCCAGACTGGCATGGATGCCACCAAACCAAGTGTATCAGGCGTCCGTCGAGTGCTCAGTCTGTTGGTACTCCTTTGGTTTTTCGCTCTTTTCCCGCTGGCTCTGATTGGGGCGTTTGAAGTGTCGATGGAAATTCAATCCAGCATGTTTGAAATGGGTCCTCTATTGCTATCGCTCCTCGCTATGGTGGCAATTTCCGGTGGCGGGCTTTCTGTTGCAGGCCGTACGCTTTTCCAGGCGAACACCAACAAATTGAACCAGCCAGCAATTCGAGCAACGTGGGGTGTGCTCTACCTCGACCATAAGCACAAACTACGTCTCTTCTTCATCTTTACCGCTGCCCTTCAAATGGTAACAGGCGTCGCGATCGGATTTTTGCGCTCTGGAAAGACGCTATTGGTGCTATTGCTTGTGTTACACGCCACATATATGCTTGCTCTCTACTCGTGCGCTCCGTTCAAGAGGAGCGCGGCACTGGCCCAGCGTTTCTCTTTTGCAGCAACAGCAATCAAGATGATCAACTTGCTCATGATGTTTGCGTTTCTCGAATCCGTTCACATGAGCGTCGATACTCGCTGTCGTGTCGCTCGCGCTTTCATCGTCATGAACTGTATCGTAATTTTCGTGTGGCTTTTTCGACTGCTGGTTATCTTTTGCACGTGCATCACCGTCATAACTCGACGCGAGGAAGAGAACAAGCAGAATCTCGACACGGACTGCGAGGCGGGTATCATGCGGATCGATGGTGGTAGCAGAGCTGGCCGTGGCCGCGGTAGTGTTGACGGCGAAGGCGAGGGTGTGGTTGTCTACGAGTTGCGGCACACGCCGCTAACGGGTGTGATGAACAGTTCCCACCCAAGCGGGCAGCCTGGTGCCGTGCCTAACGGCAACGCGACGCCACTCGCATGCGACTGGCAGAACTCGGTGACCCCTGTGACTGTTGCCACGATGCTTTAGATATTAGATCGCGTGTTGTATGCTGCGTAAGTTGGAAGGGCATTTCCAGCGTTAGCAGGTCATCAAACCGCTGGTGGTAGCGGTGGTGGGAAATCGACGTAATGAGTATCTACGATGTGTTCGTTTCTACTGCAGTAATGGAGCTGGTCTAGGATTCCTCGATCTTACGTTGAATGTGATTTGTTACCCTGCATCAGCGTTTGTCCGTATTCATACGAAGGCGGTTGATTCTCCACGTGCCGTGGCTGCGAGTCTCAACTGCATGTACATCCGATCGGAGTTACTGTATTT
>JAASGX010000386.1:0-23845 GCA_023334415.1 Phytopythium chamaehyphon | reverse complement strand
GCCGTCGCCCAAGATGGAGATCACGTAGTCGCAGCACCTCTTCTTCTTGGCGCTCGCTTGGTCACCAACATCCCCATCAGCATCATTTTCGCTGTCGATTGCCGTCTCGAAGCACTTGACGGATCGCGCCTCGGCGGCTGTCATGGTGTTGACGTTGCTGATCTTGACCAGGACCGACTCGAGCAGTGGGGAGTGGACGATCTTGGCTTTGGCGCGGAGGTGCTCGGCCATCACATGGTAATCAGCGATCACGCTGTCGAAGAGTAGACGCACATCAGCGACAGTGGTGCGATCGTGCTGGAGTGCAGTGTCACGGATGGTAACCGACTTTTTGAGAGACACACCAATTGGTACAAACTCTTCCGCAGCCTCAACCTGTCGAGTAGCATCGCGAATGCAATGTAGTGTGCCACCATTGCGTAGGTTGACGATCAACGCGTCACAATCCGTTTGACAGGTTGCAGATCAGTGAACTTGGCAAGAGTAGCAGCATTGTTGCAGCTGTATTGAGGGTGCTCGGTCGTGATGTGCGACATCAGGTTCGTGTAGCTGCTGTCGATCTGTTGTTTCCTCGTAGTCCCACATCCCCTGCAAACGTATCCGCCTGAGCCGAGGACGTCGTAGAAGAACGCGCAGATTTCCTTGCTGTTCACCATGTTGGCTATTCGAAAGTGCCTACAACTGTGAGCGGCGAGTGTCTGAAGCGCTGGGAATCGGGTGGCTACGAGCAGTGCAAGACTCGCCGCCATTCAAGACGACTATCAACGTATTGCATTATCTATTATTGCCTCAATGACATTTTGCACTGTGTTAATGGTAAACCTGTAATAAATAATTGATCCGTCACAATGAAATCATTACTATAAGGATACTATTTTTTCCGAAGTCAAAGCGTACGATCCATGCCCTCATGTCTAAGCAAAAGCACGTATCGGTTAGAGAGTTTGTGATTTCGAGCTGGACGAGCCTAGTTTGTCCAAAGTGTGAGGTTCGGATCTTAAGAGAGAATACAAATAAAAAAATTAATGTGAATTTAAGTGGGCTGGTCAATTGGGATTCTGTCCGCCAGTACGTCCAGAATCTCTAGCGTCTCTATCCTGCATCGATTGGTACCTTTGTGTTCGTTTCTTTCTGAAGTCCGTAAGGACGACCAGCACTATTTTTGCTTGCGCGGCATGCCAGGGTGTTGTTAAAAATTAAAGATTTCACTAATGATTTATATGTGATGATGTGCCTGTTTTGAGCTTCCTCGTAAATGTTAAAGACAGGATGCATCACATCGAGATCAATTAAGTCGCCAACACAGTCAATTAAAATAAACCAAGCTCAATGCTGGTTTCCTTCATGCTGGCACGTCAAGCAGTTTGTCAGAAAGACTGCAGTCTACCACATCGACGTGATGTGGTTGATTGGGTGCTGCGTGGTCACACCGCAGCCTCGCACCGCAGTGACACTCCTGTTGCCCTCCAGGGTGGCCGTGGACCTTGGCGCTCATTTCGAGAAAGCATGACTACAGACCAAGACAACAACCGCGCGACTGCCGCGGCCCATTGAGACGACAGCAAGCGCGAGCGGAGTCAGCGACTGACATGGATCCCAGTCGAAGACCTAGTGGAAATCCCAGTGCGGAGATGTTGCTGGTCACTTGGAGTTACCCCCACTCCACAGATACGCAAATGCTTCACATAAGCCAGGCAAAAGCGACAGCGTGAGGTTGACGCCAAAAGTATTGAGATTATCACATCGTTTGCCGGGGTAGCGGTATCTCCGAGAAATCCTTTCGTCTAGAAGCAGATTTTTTTGTTGATACAGCTGAAGCAAACTCTGGAAGAAGCTGTAGTTGTGTTCGTTTAACTTTGCTAAACGACATACACGAATTGTTGTGGTCGGCGAGCATCGATTCAACAACGTACTCGCGAGCAGTTATGTGCTCTGACAGGGGTTCCCACTTTCAGCGTTTGCGCCATCCTTGTCAATTCTAGTTTTTTTATCATTCAGTGTATGCCAAACCAATGAAGCAGCTACACCCGAGCGCGTGCATACACGCGATAATGCTGCTTACGTTGCTCAAATAGTAGGGATCCGTCACTTGCGTAGCACAGCATCAAATTGATCGCATTACCAAAGTACGAGGACACACAAAGCGAAGACATGTTCGAGGACAACCAATTTAATAGTGCTGTCGGCCTACGACATTGCGCCAGGGTCAATCATCGCGTTCAATCCAGCCAACGTCAAACTCTATCGAACTATTACCAAGCACGGGCGCCAACACAACGGTCATCTCTGCAGCGCCGTGAGCGGAGGCGGCGCCCAGATCGCGACGGCGAACTACGTATGACCATGCGCATTGACGCGCCTCGACCTTGGACCATCACTCCACTCATGTCATTCACAAAACACTCTCACCCAACATCAGCTTCACAACACACAATGCACATTCATATTAAGCTAGCAGCATTAGTAGTAACGTTTTTGATTTGCAACATTTTTGTTACAACTCATCATCGATATCACACGCATAAATGTGAGCAACATCGTGATTACTACCATCTCAAATAGCACTCGTCGGCGTCGAACAAGTCAACCTACTTGGCACAGTATCGCCAGCCACGAATATCACCCAAACAACACATATCACCACAGCATTCACGTTCTCGCGCCAAGAGAACGGCCACATCTTACTTCCATAGCAACAAAAATTTCTACGTCGGAAAGCACTTTCCTCCCTCCTCTACATCCAGATCCGTTCGAACTGCGAGCCCCGAAGCCTCCGGTCCGGGTAAGCAGTCCCGCCCCCACTTGTCGAGACATTAGGGGATAGCTCCGCCCTTTAGACGATCGGATACTGAGACTTGGTAAAGGGAAGGAAAGGGAGGAGCAGAGGGGGAATCTGCCAGTGGGAGAAGTTCTACCGCGGGATGACTACGTCGTTGCTTCGCGGTTTGTTCAGAGTACGCGATCGGCGCGCAAATCGTATTTATATACAAAAATAGATTTTTTCAAAACTTGCTTTTCATATCGAAAACAGAAAAGGAAAATAATATTTTAACCTGTTGCAAAGTGTTTTACACGTTGCCGTGTACACTCCGCCGACATACAAATTCCAAGTCAAAAATTGCTCAACGTCCACAATTGCAGGGACTGTGGACATTGCGACAACCTTCGCGACACCTCCCACCCTCTGCCATTTCTTTGTCACACACGATCGAAAAATCAGAAGCATTGGTAGAGTCCCCCACCCACTATTTGTTCTCCTTACAAAACTCAATATTCAAGTCCTCTATTCGAATATAAGCCCTCCTTTCGCCTTCACGTTCGCTTTTTTTCGACTTGCCATCTGTATGCTGTAGTCTCCATTTCGGCGACCCGTCGTCAATTCTGAAGGCGGTGGAAGCGCCGGAGGTTCACTGCCCGTAGTTGCGTCGCCCGGACCTCCCGGCCCGCTCCACTCCACTCCGCGCTTGGCCTCGCCGCGCGCTCCCCGCTCCGCCCGCCGCCCGCCCGTTCCCGCGCGCGCGCAAATGATCGTGGACGCCGTTCGGTGCGCGCTTTTCCGGCCGAAAACGGTCAAGAATTGCACTTTCTCACGCTAGTTTGCCCTCGTTTCGTGCAGGTGGGCGACGACCAAGGTAGACGCGACGGTGGTGAGCCCGGTGGCGCAGCTGCTGGCTTCGTCCGTGGCCAACCCGTACGTGCTCAGCGTCGTCATCTGGGACCGGCTCAAGCGCATGACGCCGCAGCGCGCGCGCGACCTGACGCGCCTGCTGTCGGCGGCGCTGGGCAACGCGCTGGGCGTGCTGGGAGCTGAGCGCGCGCGGCTGCTGGGCGCCACGGCCGGCCGCCTGCAGGACCAGTTCGTGCACGCGTCCGTCTCGCGTCCCGGTCGCGAGGTCGTGCTGCACTCGGTGGCCACGGCCTCGAGGGTCGCGCAGGCGCTCAGCACGCCCGAGAGCAAGCAGGCCACGCGCCAGCTCTTCGCGACCGTGCAGGCCGTCGTCGACTTCTTCGCCAGCGACGAGGGCAGGGGCATCTTCGACACGCTCGGAGAGTGCCTCGCGCAGCTGGGAGACGTCGCCGCCTCCCCCGAGGCCTCCATCTTTCTCGCAGAGCTCGCCACCAACGTCCTGCACGCGCTCGAGGTCGAGCGGCTGCGCCGCGAGGAAACCCAGGAGGAGGCCAAGAAGAACGCTGCTGCGAAGGAAGATGAGGACGAAGAGAAGGCCCCTGCTGGCGAGGTCAAGACCGAGGCCGAGGCCGAGGCAGGCGTCGATCTGCACGGACTGCACGATCCGGCCGACAAGCCGCTCGCCTCGCCTGCCTCGTCGGTCGCCGAGACGCGCTGGAGCTTCGACACCGAGTCGGCGTACTCGGACGCTTACTCGATGCGGAATCGCTACTCGGTGACGCCCTCGACCACTCCACAGACGCCAATGTTTGCAGCTTCGCCTGCTCCGTCCCCGTCTCCCCGGTCTAGCCCTCGCGATGTGAAGCCTGCAGGTGAAAACAAGGCTGCTCGATCAGCGCGCATCGAGAAAGAGGTTCTGCTTCGAATGGGCGTGGACCCGTCCATGCTGAGCGAGATCCAGCGAGTTCTTGACCGCTTGGCCGAGGAGGAGGCTGCTCGGCAGCGCCGCCTTGCTGGTCTCGATAGTGAAGAGGAAGATGTCGGCGGCTTTGCCATTCCTGAGGCTTCTGGCAACAGCGAGGAAGAAGAGGACGCCGGCATTTCGTTCGCGTTTGGAGTCCGATCGTCCTCGCTACCAGCTATTGATCCGGAAGAAGAGAAGCAGGACGACAAGGAAGAGGTCAAGGCTGAAGCTGCTGACGTGCTTCTCCCAGAGTGGAACACAGCAGCCGTTCATGACGCTCTCCGTCGTCGTCACGTCCAAACTGTTGCGGAAACAGAGGAGCGTGCGGCGTCTGGAGAGCAAGCGCGCGAGTTTGCATCTGCAGTGGCGCAGCGCCGAGTGCAACAGCAGCAGCAAGGTGAAATGACGGCGGCGGATCTGGCAGCCTGTCGTGTGATCGCGCAGATGCTCGTCGTTGGGTTTGGTGTGATGCTGTTGCTGATCTGCTACTTTATGGTGCGTGCGATCTTCTTGTAACCTCTAATCTATGCTGCTCTTCGCCCGATTGTCTCGAGTGCAATTTTTCGCTGGCCATTGCTTCACCCATGTTTCCAGCTGCGATCCACGCTGTACTTGGTATCCTGGAGTCTCTAGGGCTCTCTCTACCCTGGGTTGCTTGGCACGATCGAGAGTGCTGCTGTGACCTGCAGCGTGTCTTCGGCGCTAAAGCGAGCGTTGCTTCGGATAGCGACGTGTCTTCCGCGCTACTCCGAGTGTTGCTTCGGCTGAGCAACGTGTCTTCGCCACCGCTGAAGTTCGGTCTCGTCTCACTGGTGCGCGCAGGTCATGTCACTGGTCGTGGCACCAATCAAGCTGCGGTGCTGAGGTTGCTGACTGGGCTCTCGCGAGGAGCTCGACCTCACGGACTACGGTACGACATGAACGGCAGCCAACCGAGCCTTGTCAGTCATTCTCCAATCCTCCTTGGACATCGCAAGCTTCTCTTCTACAGCTCTGCAACAACACAATGTCAGCCGCGGCCGTTCTGTCGATCCTCACGATCATCTCGTCCGTCGTCATGCGAATCTCGCCGGCCCCCGACTACTATTGGATCCATAAAAACAAACGCACGGGCGAGGTCGCGCTGTTCCCAGTCATCGCTCTCTTTGTCAACAGTGGCTGCGTAGCGGCGTACGCGTACATGATTTCCGAGTTCGTGCCGCTGTTCTTGACCAACGTGTTCGGAATCTTCACGACGCTGTTTTTCACGTGGGTCTTCTACGTCAATTCCAACGACAAGCCGTATGTGCTCAAGATGCTCGGTGCCGGGGTCTTTACTCTCCTCGTGATCGTGCTGTACACGGTCCTTGCGGCTACTGGAGTGACCCACGAGACCAGAGACCACGCCGGCAAGGTGCTCGGGTGGGCTCAAATTGTCACGTGCGTGGTGCAGTTTGCGTCTCCACTGGCCACGCTCCTGAAAGTGATCAGGACCAAATCGAATGCTTCGCTACCACTGATGATGTGCATCATGAATTTCGTGAACACCAGCCTTTGGCTCTCGTGGGCCGCAGCTAAGTCCAACATGTTCGTCTTTGCTCCAAATGTTGCTGGCGTTGCCCTAGGCATCTCGCAGGTGACCTTGTGGTACGTGTACCGTGCTCCAAAGGCTGTTCCAACCAAGAAGCTGCGCATCACCGACACTGCCGTGGGCGACTCGGTTGTCATCGAGATGAGCCGCTCGGAGCGCAACACCCTCGAGCGCGTCCCAAGCTACATATCGACGAGCGGCACGCCGTACGTCGCAGTCCAATCCCCCATTCAGATTGTATGATGAAATAGCTAGCAAAGTAAGTAAGTATGAACCTCAACACGACTCTTGATCACCAAGACTGAGTCTGCTCTTTCGCGTTCCTGCTCTGCTTGGAGTGCTGCGAAATGGAGACGCACCGGGAGATGGACAAATGACGCTTCATGGCCATCACTTTCCAAAATCCTTTAACAACACCAGAGGGCGTGAGCTTCGAAAACCGCCGAGTGTGGTAGCCCTTGTTGCTCCCGATCACTAAGGCACTTCCGACATTTCCCAGTTGCGTCGGCGATATGTTTGTAGTCTGCAGGCAATTCCCAGTTTGACCACTTTCTGGTTGATGCCCATTTTGCTTCATACGGCAAGCGATGTCTCGGAAACTGTGAGTCCACATACGCGTGAGGTTTGCAGCGAGCTCAAGCTGTGAACTCGTTGACTCGAGTAGTGGCGAGCGAGTGAGCGAGCTCGCGTGGATTGCGAGGTTGAAGCGCGTCAAGTTAATGAGACAAAACGAACGGGGCACATGATGCCACACTACAAGCCACCGACTCGACAGTACCGCACTCATGGGCGCGTCATTTCGACCACCGCGATTGCGAGCCCAGCATGTGTAAACGGTGCTTACTGGGAGCCCATCACCATTGGTATGTGCACCTAGCCGCCACGCACGTGCTCACCGACGTCAAGCACCAGTAGATGGCATCGATCGGCTAATCGCCTTTGCTCATTCCCAATCCAGCCGTGCATCGCGCAGGCGGCTGATAATCTCGACCAGCACCACCTCAAGATCTTCTACAGTACTCTAGACTGCAACCATGGCTGGCTCGGCGCTCATGGTGCTCGATGTCTTGACGGTCATCACCTCGCTCATCCTGCGAGTCTCTCCGTTCCCAGACTACTACTGGATCCACAAGAACAGAACAGTCGGCGAGGTTGCGCTGCTGCCTGTAGTCGCGCTGTTCGTCAACAGCGCTGCCCTCGTCATGTATGCGTGTGTCATCGGCGACTACGTGCCGCTGTTCCTGACCAATTCGTTCGGCGTCTGCACGGCCACGGGCTTCGTCATTATCTTCTACCTCCACACGACCGACCGCGCCTACTTCTTCAAGATGTGCGGCATCGGACTGCTCGCCACGGCCATCTTGCTGGCGTACACATTGCTTGCGGCCGCGGGGTTAACTGGCGAGTCGCGCGATGACGAGGGCACGACGCTCGGATGGATCACAGTCTTCACAACAGTGGCGCAATTCGGCTCCCCGCTCGCGACCATGATGAAGGTCATCCGAACCAAGTCGAACGCATCGCTGCCGCTCATGATGTGCATCATGAACGTCGTCAACTGCAGTTTCTGGGTCGCGTACTCGAGCGTCAAGTGGAACCCGTTCATCCTGGCACCGAGCTCTACCGGCACAGTACTTGGTGTCATCCAAGTGACGCTGTGGATCATCTACCGCAAGCCACAGACCAAGCCCATCAGCTCACGAACAATCGAGACGACGGTTCCGCGCGACTCGTTCGTGATCGAGGTCAGCGCGTCGCACCGCAACGCGCTCGAGCGCATCTCCAGCCGCTTGTCGACCAGCGAGCCGGTGTTTGTCGAGCTCAAGTCTCCAAGCGCGCTCAAGCATTAGCAATTAGACTCGCAATAGATACTTTATCACTGATTCCGACTGAACGAGGAGCTTGCAGACCTTCCCTCTCACAACCTCAGTGCCGGGCCTGTAGCGGAAATGCGGAAGTGCCGCCACTGGAGTACCGTGGTAATAGGGAACATGGTGATCATGGCAACGACGGTGCATCAAAATGCATGTTTGGAGGAGGATACTGTAGTTTTGAGTATCTGACGGTGAGTATGGCGCGGCAGCAGGACGACTTGCAGTCGCCATCTTGAAACGACTCGAGTACTCACCGCTACGAGACTCTCAGTTCGTGTCTTACCGTGTGCTTCACAACCCAAGCTTTCGAGTTCGTCCGAGTAGCCATGGGTGGCTCCGCGCTCATGGCGCTCCGAGTGCTGTCTGCAACCACTTCGATCATCCTGCGGATTTCGCCGTTCCCAGACTTCTACTGGATCTACAAGAACAAAACGGTCGGCGAGGTTGCGCTTCTTCCTGTGGTCACGCTCCTCGTCAACTGTGCGGCCCTAGTCATGTACGCGTGCGTAATCGAGGACTTCCTCCCGCTGCTCACGACCAACGCATTCGGCATCTGCACTGCCGTCGGGTTTATCGTCGTCTTTTACCTCCACACGACCGACCGCGCGTATGTGCGCAAGTTGTGCTGTGCCGGATTGCTAGTTATCATATTCTTGCTGGCGTACACTCTGCTGGCAGCCGTAGGCGTCACAGGCGAGTCGCGAGATGACGAAGGTACAACGCTCGGGTGGATCACCACAACCACGACCGTCGTTCAGTTCGGCGCTCCACTCGCAACCATGATGAAGGTGATCCGCACCAAGTCAAACGCCTCGCTACCTTTGATGATGTGCATCATGAACATCGTCAACTGCAGTCTGTGGACTGCATATTCGGTTGTGAAGTGGAATCCGTTCCTGCTTGCACCAAACTCAGCGGGCGTGATCCTCGGTTCCGCTCAAGTGACGCTGTGGATAATCTACCGCGTGCCAGCAGGCTCGAGGGTCAAGCCATCTGGTCACAACGCCGTAGATACAAGTGGGTCGATCGCGATCGAGTTCAGTACGCCTCGCTGCAATTCTCGACAAGGTGAGCTCGGATTTGTCGAATTGAAGTCGCCGACAACGGTTTAGGGATAGTAGCCGTGAAATGTAGCATTGGCATCCATTTCGCGTTGGCTCAATGGTCTTGCACGCAATGAACGACTGGTGCTCGGACTCGTGGCTAAGCTTCAATCTGGTAAGCAGTTCCTACGCATTGCGAGTCACGGTCCTTGTTGGATGGCCACGAGATGGGATTGACTGCCAAATTGGTAGGGGTAACGCGTTCGTGATGCGCACCAACGATCCTTTTTATCTCGTGGGCTTGCGCCAAATGGCAATCACTGGCTGCCCAAGCAGCCAACCCGAATGACCTGGCGAGTAGGTTGAAGTCCCTCGCAGGAACGTGGGACCTCAGACCCACGACACAGCCAGACTCCACTTCGCGAGACACTTGTGAACGTTTGCTCGTGTACACTTGGTCCTCCTCGGCCGCCGCTGAGACGATCCATGCTGCAGCGCTGTGTCAAAGACAAGATACCGCAGTCATGACCTGTGTCATTGCCATTGCTCATTTTCGAATTTGCCAGTCGACACTAACCAGCTCATCGAACTCAGTTGGTCCAGGAAGAAGAATGGCGGGCTCAAGTACTGCTCTGACGTTTCTCAAGGTGCTGACGATCATTTCGTCGGTGATCCTGCGAGTCTCTCCATTCCCCGACTACTATTGGGTCTTCAAACACAAGGAAGTCGGCGAGGTCGCGCTGCTGCCCGTTGTGTCGCTCTTCGTCAACTGCTCGGCGGTGGTCATGTACGCGTGCGTGATCGACGACTACATACCGCTGTTCGCGACCAATGCGCTAGGGGTCACCACTGCAATCGGCTTCATCACCATCTTCTATCTCTTCACGACGGACCGTTCATACGCGCGGAAGATGAGCGCACTGGGGCTTCTCATCACCATAATCGTGCTCGTCTACACGCTGCTTGCCTCGACTGGAGCGACGCACGAGTCTAGGCATGGCGAGGGAACCGTGCTTGGCTGGATCACGATGGTGACCAGCGTCGTGCAGTTCGGGTCGCCGCTAGCGACGATCATGAAGGTGATCAGAACGAGGTCGAACGCCTCGCTGCCGCTCATGTTCTGCGTCATGAACATCGTCAACGGGGGGCTGTGGACAGCGTACGCCGTCGTCAAGTGGAACCCATTCATCCTCGCACCGAGCGTCGTGGGTGCCGCGTTCGGCGTCATCCAGGTCGCTCTGTGGGTAATCTACAGGTCAGCGTCGCCTTCCAAGTACAACGCCAAGACCTCGAACGGATCGACTCAAGGCGACGACTCGGTTGGGCTGGAGCAGGGAGGAGACCACTGCGACGACGCGTTCGTTACCGTGCTGACCCCGCAGCCAGTAAAACCCCACCTGTAATCCATCACCATGTAGCAAACTGCCTGATCACTACATGTACATCAGTTCACATCGTTCGATCACTTCAACTTGTCTGTAGAGGTTTCGTCGTGCCGCGCCCGCCGCAACTATAAGTCCACTCCACTTGAACTCGTGCTTTGTATGCCGCAAAGGGAAACGCGCACTTTCCAGACCGGCGGCATGGCGCTCAAGCGCGAGGCGTCCTCGAGCTCCATGGAGGCCCCGCCAGCCCCCGACGCCGCTGCTGCCAGTGCGGAGGGTCCACCTGCGCCCCCAGCCGCGAGCTCGCCGCCTCCGGGCGCGCAGAAGCCGAGCATTGACGCCCGGCGGCGCGCTCTACTGGCGAAAATCGCGCAGCTGGAGGAGCGCGGCGCGGTGCTGGCGGCCGACGCGCACACGCTGCGGCGGCAGCTGGCGGACGGCGCGGGCGGCGGCGAGTGGGCGGCGGCGGAGCGGCGGCTGCAGCAGCTGGCGCTGAGCTGGAACCCGTACCAGGACGTGAGCGCGGGCGAGCGCAGCGCCGCGAGGAAGCGCAAGCGCGCGGCCGGCGACGCGGCGGGGGCCCGGCCGGCGGCCAAGAAGCCCAAGCGCAGGCGCGACTTCTACGAGCTGCTGCGGCTGACGGGCAGCAGGGGCGAGGTCACGGCCGAGGACATCAAGAGGCAATTCAGGAAGCTCGCGCTGAGGCTGCACCCGGACAAGCAGCGGGCGGCGGCCGCCAAGCTGAATGAGATCCAGGAGGAGGATGCAGACGTGGTTAAGCAGGAGGGCGAAGAAAAGGAGGAAAGTGGGGGCCCCGCCAGCCCCGACGACAACGACGATGTCGAGTTCGCGCGCCTGCTGGTCGCGTACGAGACGCTCAGCGACCCTGCCCGACGCGCTGCTTACGACGCAAAGCTGGCGGACATGGCCGCTGGAAAGGGCGATAGCGACATCGCTGGCGGAGTTGTCGTGGGCAAGGACCAGATCAAGCTCGAGGCGTCGACCGACTTTGCGTCGCTGGAGTGGATGGCGCGGGTCAAGCACAAGATGGACGTGATGGACCGAATTGCAGAGTGGGCCAAGATTCTTGGCATCAACGCGACCGAAATCCGCTTTGAGACGGGCGAGCCGTGCACTGGGCGAGGGTGTGGTAAGATAGTGACTATGGATCGCGACCTCGAGTGCTACGGATCGCCGCGACGACGGGTCTACGTTTGCTTGCTGCACAAGTACATCCACGCATGCGATGAATTGTGTACAAGCTGCTTTGGAGACACTGAGCTTGATAAGAAGGTTTGCTCGTTGCGAGCGTATTGGCTGGTCCAGAATTGGTTGTATGACCAGCTACAGACGAATCTTGTGAGACCGCAACCTCCGAGCGAAATTAAAGTCAAGCTAGAAGAAGAAACCAAGGAAACAGAGATCGACACCGCCACGCAGTCTATCAAGAGTGAAGAACCGATTGGAAGCAGCTCACCTGCATCACCTCCACCTGTCGAGCAACCACCGTGTTTGTTAGTTGCATCGGAGATCCATCTTGGTGATTATCACTCCCGTTTTCATATCGAAAAGTTGGCGGAATGTAACAAGAAGACATGTTCTTCAAGATTCCAGTTTCTCGAAGACGGAATCTACGCTTGCCGAAGACACGGAACGCCTCATGTTTGCACGTA
The DNA here is from genome assembly GCA_023334415.1 of Phytopythium chamaehyphon. NCBI lineage: Eukaryota > Oomycota > Peronosporomycetes > Pythiales > Pythiaceae > Phytopythium > Phytopythium chamaehyphon. Next base: position 11,708 of record JAASGX010000386.1, on the reverse strand, counting down.
CGAGCAATGTGATAAGAAGCACCTCGTGGAAGGTCGATACGTGTGCTGGGTCAGCGGTCGTATATATGGCTCCCAACGAGAAGAGGTCGGCACCGGCGTTCGCATGCGGAAACTAGTGTATGCTGACGCCAACGGCGACGAGAACGCGATCGACATGGAGGTCCCAGTGATGTTACCGATCGGAAAGATGACATCTTACTTGCTGGAAGGCCACCAACCTGGCGGTCAGCAGGACATCTCGTCACTTTCACCTCCGCCCCCAGATGAGAAGACTTGGCATACATCATCTACACCGTCTAGAGGTCGTCGACCACGCGATGTCCCAAGTGAAGGCTACGATTCAGACGAGCAATCTCCCCGGCGCATTGTAAAGCGCCCGAAAAAGGAGCGTGAAACATCCCCAGTGCGTGCGCGTATCCACCAACGACTGTCTCGCAAGGTGGAGGAAGCCGAGCAGACTGCATTCTCGATCTACTTGAAACTCCCTGCAGCAGTTGCCAATCTCCCTCGTGTGGCGTTGGAGTTGCAAGAGACTGAGGATGGAGATGACGACGACGATGATGACGATGATGGCGAAGACAGCTTGATCAATCCCAAAGCACAAAAGGAGAAGTTGTTGCCGATTCGAGTCCATGCAAGACACACGGTCAACTACATCAAGTACTACATGGAAGGACTGACGGAACAGCAAATTTCCATCTGGGATCAGCAAGTATTCTGGGGCGATACGCTTATCGGAGAGGAAGCGAAGGTAATGATGCTCGAAGAGCACGGCATCCATGCTGGCTGTGTGCTTGAGTTGCGACTTCATGATGACTGTCCTCTCTTGGTCTCTGCTTGGAACGAGAGCAGCGCAACTGGGCCATCGGCAGGTGCCGCACCTGCAGAGTATAATACCATTCAGATTTCGAAAGAGGCCGAAGAGGAACTTGATGATCTTCACGAGGAGTGGGAAAACGTCATTGCTGTCGAAGAAGAAGCATTTGAGCGCGACCTGCTGGAGCGCAAGCGTGAGCGAATGGAGCAACTCGGCGTATTGGATCACACCGAGCTGATCCAGTATGATGGGAAGACTCCAAAACTGCTGGGTGTGATCCCAACAAACCGGAAGAGTTCGTCGCAGCGCCTTCTCAAAAACAAATCAACAAGCCAAGGCGTCATCAAGATCAACCAGGATGCTGTGAAAGAGCAGGCATCCGATGTGCGTAAGCGAGAAGCAATGCGTGGAGTCGCGGACGAAGCAAAGCCGCTACATGTTCCTGCTGCTCGAGCAAAAATCCCAAAGAAACCAATCAAGAAGGAAAAAGATGAATAAATACATGGAGATGAATCGACACTACTTTAGGAACGTTGTAGACTCAACTACTTCGAAGTACCTGTAACAAATCCTTACACTTGCACAACGAACTCACGGTGACTCGGAAGGCAATGGCGCACCACACTTCGTGGTAGACTCGCATTCAGATTTGACGCCCAGTAAACTCTGACCATCAGTTTCCTTGATGGGTTCCGTGTCGGTGCCCTCACCACTCGTTACTCGAAGCTCGCTGTTTTCTTTTTCAGATGCTATTGGTGCAGTCGAATCGGGCTTGCTGTCGTTCATGACATCCTTTTCCGCAGTTGTCATGGACGGTTCACCACCCGAGGAGCGTGATGCAGAGTCATTCGTCTGCTGCTCACTTGGCACCGGAGGTATGAATGGCTTCGCACCAGCATTCAGAGTCGGTGCCGACTTACTCTTCGACTTCTGCTTGCTACGAGTAGATTCAGGCAGTGGATCATCATCTGACTCTTCTCCTTGACCTTCTCTTGGTTTCTTCGTCTTGGTAGCTTTAGATTTGGGGGCGCCACTTGCAGATGATCCCTTGGGTTTCGTCTTCGTCTTGCTTGACTTGAGCGAGGGAGGTGTATGCAGCTGCATTTGCACATACAGCCGCTGGAGCTGGTCGCTCAGTGCGTCTAGCTGTGGCGTTTCTCCCTGTGCCGCCAGTTCACGCTGGCAGAATTTGAGTGACTTGCCCATCTCGGACGAGATAATGCGCGTCGTCGATCGACCAAGCCGAATGCTGTCGCGATTCTCTGCCAGCATGTAGTCATTGAAGGTAGCAGCTCCCTGATAACCAACGTGTCCAGTGAGGCAGTCGTCAAGATAATGCCACACTGCGGCGCCTTTGATGCGGTTGGTAGCAGCCCGCGTCAAACACAAATTGGGCAGCTCGTTCACGATTTCCTCGCGAAGCATTGACGCGACAAACTCGGCATCTTCCTGTCCATCACGGAAGTCCACAAACTGGAACGCGTACGAGAAGCACTGCTTTTCAAGGATATGGTCGAGCTCCAAATTCCCCGGCGTGTTCAAGTCCAGTCGGTCTCGATGGTACAAGTCGCGAAAATCATATCTCTCCACGACTTCACGCTCAACATTGCTACGCAGACGAGGGTCTCCAAACAAGCTGGGAGAGAAGTGCTGCTTGCTGGGATCGTGCGCCGCGCAACAGTATGCGTACCCGGGCTTGGCATTATTCCCACAAGGTGAGCGAGTGTTGAGCAAAACCCCTTGGCAGCGTGTCAACGAATCGCCATTCGCTAACGAGTGGGCAGAGCAGTAGCCGTCGCTGTTGATACCCACAGTACATTGGCATCTCTTTCGAGTTGCTTGGACTTTTCCGAGACACTGCCGAACTCTTTCATGAGGGCTCTGGGTTGCATGGTGATGGCAGTACCCGCTGGAATTGAGGTCCCAGCGGATGTTGCATCGACGACCAGTCGAGCGCGCGATGCCTCGACACCGAGCGGCTTTCGGCACGTGGAATTTGCAGTAGCCGTGCGGGTCGAGGCCCCACGTGATGGAGCACGGCACGCCCTTCTTCGTGAGCCCGCGGCACGTCTCGGACATCTTGCCAACTGCCACAATGTCAGCAGGACCGGTCTCCATGAGAGCGAACCGGTTCCCTCCCACTCATCATCATCGCACGCAGCTGCAAAGCGGTCGCATGCGTACCTGTACCCATTGGCCATGAGAAAAAAATCTTTGGGAGTCGTAGTGAACTTCTTACCCCCCCTGATGATCCCCCTTGGATCAAGCCTCACAACCAAGGGCATTTGCGAGACGCTCAGTCTTCGTTTTGCGGCGTACCGCGCAGACCTTCGCCTCGTGAAGAAGACCTCACCGTGACAATGGTGAGAGTGTACCACCCGCACATCTTCAAATCAAGCCGCTCGTCGGGTTGCCAGATGTTTTCGGCAAATGCGATGGGGCAGTGCGGAATTCACTGGATTCGGGGGCCATTCTGTCCTCGTCACGAGAACCAAAGCGGAAAGTGCGTTGCGATCAAGAGGAACGGTTTGCGATGCTTGGAAAATCTAGATCCAGCAGGACGAGGGAATTTCTGCGTCACTCACTGTGGCTGGGCAACGCCGGACGAAGTTGTCTGCCAAGGCAAGAAGCTGGACGGAAAAAAGTGTTTTCGGCGCTGCCCTATCGATGGCTATGCCTACTGCGAGTGGCAGCACGATCCTCGAGTTGAGTATTACAGCCCCACTTCTCTCCGACTTGACTGGAGAACCCTCGCGCCAAGCCATACTGATCAAGACAGATACAACCCCGGCCGCAGCTTGTTTGACGATGAGAAGAACCAAATCGATCATGTTGACGAGCTGCAGCAGATGACATTTGCCTTTTCGCTCGTGGAGTTCGCCGACAGCGAAGAGAAGGACAACGTCGTCGATTTCGCCCGAGACGAGCTCATGAACAAGAAGTTCAACTTGTGCAGAACTCTAGAGGTAACCAATGGCATGAAGGGAGAAGCAGTCACTGCTTTCCTCGGAGATGTGATGATCCACTCAATGACTTCGATTGGTCGAGCTGACTTGCTCGCAGTGAAGGAAGTTCGCGATGCTGCATTTAACGTTCCCATTGTGACGACATTCACCGATCACCTTCGGGCGCGAGGTCTAAACCGTGACTCGGCGCGGCTGATCTCCCAGGAGATGAAAACCGCGATGACGAAGGTCGTTCATACACTATCTGATCAAGGCGAGACTCCAATCTACGATGTTTTGGCTTCAGCGACGGTTGAAATTGGACAAGCGATGGGCCTTCTCGGCAGCCAGCGTGGATAGGGATATGTTCATCTTGCGATCAACATTTTCGTTGATCGACTCCAGAGTGTTGACTCTGGGGGTGTAGTTTGTTGTTCACGTGCGTGAACTCCAACGCTACTAGCGTGTAATGCATGGCGAGGCTTAGAGTAGGGAACCAAACTAGGTAACTGAACTAAGGACCATTTATCGCACTTCATATCTTGATTCCGCTTGTTTGGACAATGCTTGATGTGCCTATGCGATGGAGATATCGAGGACGTGGTACTTTTGCCTTGAGGAAATCGGTGTTGCTGCTTAGATTTGATTATAGCCAAGAATGCGCTCAATCTATTCGTCTAGGAGTGCGGCAAACACATGGCGACAGCTCTCGAACAGCGACATGGTAATGGCAGTCGACGGTGCATGGAAGGCAATCCGAGCACTCGCACCCTTGAACAGCGCCATCGCCCCTTCATTCCTGCAGGCCAGAAAAAAAAAAACAGATGAGTCGTGCAGCATCATCGACTTCAGAAGCACTCAGAACTTACTTGATGACATGCTTGAGTCCGTCGACAACCCCTCGGTACGGAGGTGGAGTTGAATCTGAGCCAGTCGCGAGCACTGCTCGCTGCACCTGGAGCCGAAGCTTGATGAGGTCCAGCGGGTTAGTGAGGAATGAAGCCGTAGCTCCGGCAGTGGCGGCGCCGAGCAGCGTGTACTGCGCTGGCACTTCCTCGACGCCGAGGTAGGCCTGCGCCGCTGCCTTGTTCTGTCGAGATAGTTTCATCAATCGAGAGTTAATGGCTTCACACGTTCACAACTAGATTAGCGAGCTTACCTTCTCGTAGAACATGAAGTAGAGCGCCGAGAACGGGCCGAACGAAAGCAGCGTGGCAGCGTATCCCTTGTACAGTCCCCGCACCCGCTCGGTGCGCATGATGGTGCGCACGGCGTCGGTCGTGTTTCGGTAGTACAATCCTTCCTGCGCGCCGGCCTTCTGCACCTGCATGCGCTCCTTGATGACATCGATGGGCACCCAGAAGACGCAGCTGATGGTCTCCGCGGCCATGCCCGCTCCGAGATACAGCAGCGACGGGTGGTTGGCGCACAGCTCGCTCCTCTCCGCCAGCTCGTCCTTGGCGACCTCGTACGACGTCAGGTACAGGCATGTGCCGGGCGCCGAGCCGAGCATCGTGACGCCAAGGCCGCGATAGAGCCCTCGCAGGCGCAGCTGCGCCCAAATCGACGTCCTGGACGCCGACGCGCTGGCCTGCGCCTCGGTCGTGAGTCGAGTCTCAATCGTTACAGGTCGGAACTGCAGTCACCTGCAGGCGCGCCTTGACCGTGTCCAGCGGGTGGCAGAAGACGCGGCCGATCATCCCGGCGGCAGCGCTGCCCTGTTGCCACGACCCAATACGAGCGTCAGAGTGCTCTGGAGTTGTCATTAGGAGCCAAGCACTCACCAGCAGCGTCGGGAGCTGCCCGCCTCCATTCTGCTGCGGTCGCTGCGCCACGTCACAGGCGTCAGCAGCTGCTTGGATTGGCAAAGAGGCGGAGGCCAGCAGGAGGAGCGCTTTGGGCGCCACGGACCTCGGCGCGCGAGTCTTCCGGCGCCTCGCCCATTGCTGCTCGTCAAGTCCAGCAAGTTGCAACGTACAATATACCGGTAAAGTACCACTTGGGGACGGTATCAGCCTGGTCGATGACCTTGGATCTCCTCGAGCAACATGGGCAGGGAGGCGGTCGCCGGCGGGCTGCGGCGGCTGCTGCGGCGCCTGGAGCGCGCGGCGGCCGACGCGTCGCCCTCTCGGCGGCTGCTGCTGCCGCTTCTCTCGGCGGTGTCTCCAGGTCCGACCAACACTCCGAGCGCAGCGCCGGCCAGCGCGGCTTCAAGCTCGACGCGGCTGGGTGACGTCATGTGGAAGCCCGCGGACGAGTTCCCGGGCCAGTCGACGCTGCAGCAGGGCCGCTCGGCGCTGCTCGACGCCTCGAGGGACGCGCAGGTGCTCTCGCGCATCTCGCGCGCGGCGCTGCGCGGCGTCTTCCAGCCCTCGGGGCTCTTCGCGCTCGGCGTCTGCTCCTGCGGCGTGCTCTCGCTCTCGGCGTTCGAGGCCGCGCTGCTGCTCGCGCCGGCGCCGGCGGACGCGCTCGCGGCCGCAGTGTCGACCAGCGAGGAGCTCCGGTTTGTGGCCAAGTACGCGGCCGAGAACTTCCTCGCGAGCTGTCTGTGGGACACGAGGCCCGCCGAGCTCATCGCGCGCGCCATGGACCTGGACCCCGCGGTGCTGCTGGCCGCGCTCGACCCGGTCGCGTCCTCGACGGACGCTGCGCAGCAGCTCCGCATCGACCGCGTCGCGACGTCGAGGTGCATGGTGGCAGGACTCATGGTCATCACGCAGCTGCTGAGCATCCTGAGGTCGAGCATCAGCGCAGCGCTAGGCTACAGCGACCGAGTGTTCGCAGGGCACGAGCCACCACTGAGTGGCATCCAGGAGCGCATCATCCGCCTCGCTGGGGCTGGCAGCGACGTGACAGAGGTGTCCATGGCGCGATATGGCGCGCACATATTGCCAGTGTACGAGCACCCGCAGCTCATCCGTCACCTCGTGTCTCTCTGGTCAATGAATGGCCGGGTGCCGTGCGTGTGGCACATCGCCTCTGGTCGCTATGGCTATCGCCATTCGTGGGCTGCACTTGAGATCGACGAAGACTACATGCTGCGAACAACAACGGGCAAGTTTGTGCTGTGCATGGAAGCCGACGCAACTCATCTCGACGGAGCGCACGATCTTCGCAAAGTGAGCGAAGTCAGTGATCTCACCATTGAAGATGCTGCACAGGCATATCGCTTGATCGAACGCAAGGCATCAATGACTTTACGCCGGCCGTTCCGCAGCCTGTGTGTGTTTCTTGGCGACGCTCGTCAACTTTGCGAAACTGGCGGTACGAAATCCGTTACCCTCCGAGAGCGCATCCAGCTCAAGAAAGAGGTCGACGTCCTTATCGATGCCAAGGCTCCGTTGCTGCTAGAGATTCTCAAGTGGTGCTCGCGATTTGTTGACGATCGCAAGACGATTGTGCTTGACGTTACACCTCGCAATTACCGTCCCTTGCAGCTACTGCTTGAAACGAATGGGTATAGTGTTCTGTCTCCAGCCGAAGCCGGCGACGAGCTTTTTGGAACCAGTGACGCGACAAAGGGAATGAGTGTCAATGCGTCTTCCAGTCACCCAAACAATCCAGACGAGAAGAGCGACAACAACAAGACCGTTCCACCGTCCCGACTTCCTCGACTCGTGTACTACCCGACGACCGCTGCGACCATCAATGCCGTGCACGCAAGTCTAACGTCGGGCAGTGTGGCTGACCCGCGACAGTGCTGCGTGCTCATCAACAGTCCGTTTGGTATTCAGCACCTGCGCGAGATCTCCGAGTACGAGGGTGAGCGGTTCTACCCCGTGTGCGCCGCCGAAATCTACGATGACTACTTCCGCCAGGTGCGCATTTGGACGCGCATGGGCCACTCGCCCGCGGAGATTCAACGGGAGCTAGATGCGCGGTTCGCAGTCGTTCGCGATGTCCAGGACGCGATCGCCGAGATGGAGGACGGAAACACAGATAAACCGTCGACTTCCAAGTGAGCTGGCCTGTACTTGTAGACGCCCAGACAGCGCGCATGCTGTCTCGCATGAAAACTTTTGATACCGGGTATTAATTGCCTTATACAACGACGAACTACTACGAGCGTGCTTGATGCGCTCCAACGTCACATGACGATGCATGCTCGGTTCTTCTCGTCGTCGCCTCCGCTCTCGTCGGCATTTTCCTCCGAGTCGCTGCTCGCGCTTTTCTCGACATGGGTCGGGAGAGGCTTGGCAGTGGGCTTGGGCGCGGCAGCCACCGGCACCTGCTCCGCCTTGTTCATGCCGAGCTGGGCGATGGGGTCGTTCGCGAGCTCCTCCTCCTGCTCTCGGCGCTGGGCGAGCGCGATGACCTCCATGGGTACGCCCATCCTCGTGGCCTCTGCCTTGGCCTGCTCTCTCAGCACGGCGTTCTTGACGGCGTCGTTCTTGAACGGCACTGCTCCGCACATGGCAGCGAGTGAGTGAGTCCATTGGGGTTAAAATCCAGCAGCAGGCGGCGCACCGAAGGCGTCGTCGGCCGCCTCGGCGTCCACGTCCGGGGGCTTCTCCCACGTGTCCTCGCCCGTCTCCGTGTTGTGGTAGTACGTGCGGCCCTTCTTGGACGTGAGCACGGCCCAGCGCCTGCGCCTGGGCTTGCCGCCCGTCTTCTCCTTGTCCTCCGCTTTGGCGTCCTCCGAGTCGAACGCCACCGTCTCGACCTGCACCGCTCTGCCTTCGTCCACGACCTCGGGCTCGTAGCCGCGCCCACAGACGGTACAGCGGCCCAGCGCCAGCATGTCCTCCTTCGGAACGTTCACGCGGCAGCCCGCGCACTTGATGAAGCGCGCGTTCAGCGTCGCGGCGCCCGCCCCGTGGGCCCCCCTGGCCGCCATCTTCCGTCCCTTCTCGGCTCTGAAAATCCCTAGTGGCGTACCCCACCAACGTACCCCGGCAGTGTAACCGCAGCGAGCGAGAATGGAGGAGCTCGACCACGCGCTGCTGACGGGCGCGGCGGGCCGCAACGGGCTGCAGCTGCTCTACAGTCTGCTGGCCATCGCGTACCACGTGCTCGAGGAGACCAAGCACGTGAACCTGCGGCCGCCGCTGCAGCCGAGCTCCAAGCTCTTCACCGTGGACGCGGCGGCGCCGGCGTCTCCCCCGCGGTCGCCCGCCGCTCCGGACTCGCCGCAGGAGGACGCGCTGGAGGCCAACGGCGCGGCCGCGGGGGCTGCAGGGGCCCACGCGGCCCACGGCGCGGCCAGCGGCCACCCGATCGTGGTCCCGTACGCGCCCGAGGAGATCCAGGACACGTTCACCAAGGTCGCCATGCTCAAGAACCAGTACATCAAGATGAGCAGCGACCTGCTCGGCATCGTCAGGCAGCTGGAGGCCAAGAGCGAGCCCTCCACACCCGCAGACAAGGTCGGTGGGGGCCTCCGACGACTTGTGCATGGCTGGTTGGGCTCATGAGGCTGTGCTGCTTTGCAGGAGCTGCTGGCGAAGCTGGTGGAGCGGAGGAACCAACTGCGGCGGGTGCGTCGCTGCCGAGCTGCCAGCCGCGTAACCCTGGAGGCTGACACTCCACTTGCTGCTGTTGTGTGCCGTGAGCAGGAGGTCTACGAGCGCAACCTGGTCATGAAGGGCCTGATCGACCGCCTGCGCCAGCTGCAGCACTCGATCCGCATCATGAAGGGCGGCAGCGCCTACGCCCCCAACATCGTCATGGAAAGCGTCTAGTCGTACTGCTCTCCTCGGCATCTGCCCTTTACCATAGCCACAACGAGATTCACACCTTGCACTCCATCAAGTCCTAGTTCTTCCTTCACTAATGCAGTCCAGGATATCCTAGGGTACACTACAGGTTACGCCGCCAACCCCCAACGCAAAATGACGACGAAGGAGCAGGAAGATGCGACCGCGGCGCCGCTACTGGCGCGGCTCAACGCGCTGTTCGAGTCCGACCCGCTCATGTACGTGGCCCTCGCCCGCCTCCTGCAGCTGCCCAGCGCCTCACCGACTCGGTTCGGCGGCTCCCGCGGCCTCCAGCGACGAGATCGGGCTGCTTTTCGACGTGGCGCGAGAGGACCTGACGCCGGCCTCAGCCTTCGCATACGGCGAGCACAAGCTCGGCGTGGCCTTCTGCGCGGGCGTGCCGCTGTTCCAGCAGGCGCGGACGCGCTTCCACCAGCTCAATCCCCAGCTGGCGGCGCTCCGAGCGACGGAGGAGCGTGGGGACGTTGACAACGCGGTGGTCCGCGAGCTGCTGCAGTGCACAAGGGCCATCCTGCTCATCAGCGCCGACTTTTACTCGGCGTGGAACTCGCGGTAAGCGCCGCCAAGGGTTGAGACGATTTGGTGGGGAGCTGATGGAGCGTGGACGGCAGCAAGGCGATGGTGGAGCTCGGGGTCCTCGACGCCCAGGACGAAGTGCGCTTCACCAACTTGGTCTTCACGCTGCACCCAAAGAGCATCGACACGTGGGCCTACCGGTGAGCTCTTAGCGCCATTCTCACTGTTGTGCGTGAACGGACCCTGACGGTTGTGCCAGGCGGTGGCTTGCGATTCGCATCTGCCGCAGATTCTCCACGCCACCGAGCCAAGTGCGCGACATCTTCTTCAACGAGCAGGTTCACGTGTGCTCGGTGCTGGCAGAGCAAAAGCCGCGCAACTACCACGCCTGGAGCTTTCGACACTGGGTTGTCTCGCGCTTCACGACGGAGACCGAGCTGCGGCGCGAGCTGGAGCGCATGACCAAGTGGTGCGAGACGCACATCACGGACCACTCGGGTTGGAATCACCGAGAGCACACCGTCAACCACCTGCTTCGAGTTGCCTCAACAGAAGATCGATTACCGGTGATCGTGAGTGAGTACGCATTTCTCTCCCGCATCATGGCGCGGTATCCAACGCATGAAGCGCTCTGGTGTCATCGCCGATTCATCATCCACCACCTGTTTCGGCACTTTCAGGATCAAAGCAGCGGCCAACCAGGTGCGGATGTCTGTAAACGCATTTACCAAATCGCGTTGCGGGTGAAGACAGATGCCCATACCACTTCACCCATGGCGTCAAGTCACCCACCGGAAAGCTCGGATACGATCGGGATGGACCTTGCCGCTCTAAGCTCAGCGTGGATGGCTATTGAAGCAGATCTTTCCTGTTTGACATCGTCAGCGACGCCTTCTCATCTGCAGGGATCCGAGACAGTAATTTCCACCCTTGTGGGTGAGATCGAGATCGCGTGGCTTTGCGAATGCAAGTACTCGCGACGGTTCACTGTTTGGTGCCTCGAGCGATTGCGAGCGTGGTCCAAGGCGGACCGAAATCTCCAGGATGTTCTCAACCGACTTTCCTCTTCGTGCCGGTCTCTCCTCGCACGTGAAGATCCCACGCTCGCACACCTTTGGATGTCCAAGCAGCTTGATTGAGATTGATCTTGCTCGTCGAGTGGGAAGCCAACTGTAAATGCATACGATTACACTGCCAAGCGAAATGGTTTAGATTGACCATCTGACTCAAATGCGTCGCGCTTGTCCCACACAGCGCACGGAGATTGATGAACAATGTATCGACTCGACCACGGAGGTCCCCATTCGAGCTCGAAGCGAAAGAAATATGCTGCCCTGCTCTGTCAAAAAGCCAACGCCGTTTATTGAATCTTCGGAGAAATAGGTGCTGGAGTCGCTTTCTCGGCATTGGCAAGTAGAGTGGTGGCCCGCGTTGGTGAATCCTAGATAGCTTTTAAGCGCATGGCACCTCTTTGGATAATCGCAAGCATAAGGTATCCACGAAGTGTAGACGATCGGCCGAGGTGGTCGGAACTGGTCGATTGTGTTACCGCATCGTTCAGTACCGTGCACTTCATTGTCGAAGTTGAAGTGACGTCACTTGTTCTGTACCACTGTAGGGATGGATACGCTGCGTCACCAGATCGAACCACCTGATACGAATGCCGCAGTTCCGTATCGGCACTCTGCTCACGCTCGGCGATGGCCGACGGCG
>JAASGX010000385.1:0-23847 GCA_023334415.1 Phytopythium chamaehyphon | reverse complement strand
CGGCAGCTCGTCCGTGGCGCTCGTCTGCTCGGTGGCGTCGTACACATTGACGAAGTAGCCGTCGGCGATGGGCATGCCCCAGTAGACGCGCCGCCAGCGGAAGGCGCCGTCGTTGGGCGCGCGGTGCGCGATGGTCGTCGGCACTGTCCACGCCTCGTTGCACACGTCGATGCGCACGAACTGCACGCGCTTGTCGAGCGGCTCCCACCGCACATCGGCGGGCTGCCCGCGCTCCCAGCCGCTCAGCAGCAGCCGCGAGCCCACGGGCGTCGTGATGCGCAGCCGCCGGTCGCCTCCCTCCTCGTCGCCCTCGGGCCCCGGGGCCTCCTGCTTCTTGCTGCCGCGCCGGCCACCGCCCTTGACGCTGCTGTTGCTGTTGCTGTTGCTGTTGCTCGGGTTGGCGTTCTCGGACGTGGGCGAGGACGACGCCGAGGACGAGGCCGTGGCTGTGGACGACAGCGTGGACGACATGGTCGACGACAACGTGGCCGAGAGCGCGCTCGCGCGCAGCTGGCTGGCGGCAGCCTCGTGCTGCGCGGCCGCCGACCGCGCGTCCCCGTGGCTGTTGCCGCTGTTGCCGTTGCCGTTGCCGCTGGCCGAGCCGCGCCGCCGCCGGCAGCGGCCGTGGTGGCGCGCGCTGGGTCGCCGCCGGCCGCTGATCCACATGGCCGGGGCCGCCGTGGAGGGCGCGGGCAGCGTGGCGGAGGCGTCGAAGGCGTCCATGGCGCCGGCGCCCGCGTCCAGGTCGTTCCAGGTGGACGAGAGCGAGCGCGGGCGCGCGAGGGCGCCGTCGGCGGGCGCGGCGGCCGCGGCCTCGAGGCGCGTCATGGGCGCGCGGCCCGTGGAGCGCAGGTGGTTGTGCAGCACCAGCGTCTCGATCGAGGGCGGCGACGCCGGTCGTGGCTGCAGCGGGGACGCCGTCCAGTACTTGAGCGTCATGGGGGCGCCGAAGCGCGCCGGCCGGTCCTGGAGCTGTAGCAGCCGCAGCGTGGCCGACCTGTGCGGGGCCTGACGGAGCCTGGAGCCTGGAGCCTGCTGGCCGCCGGGCTGGGTGAGCAGATCGACCTCGAGGGCCGCGGATCGCGCGCTGGCTTGGCCGACCGAAGCGAAGCTAGCGAAGCGCACTCGCTCACTCGCTCGCTCGCTTGCCGCGAGGATAAGAACTGCCAGCAGACTGCCGGCCGCGCATGAAGGGGGGAGCGCGAGAAGCAAGCGCCCGCGGGTTCCAATTTCCCGGCACCCGACTGGCGCGACCGCGAAATGCACCGGCTCTGCGCGCTGTCGCTGCGTTTCCGCCGCCGGCCCGTCTGACGCTCCCGCTTTGCGTACCGTAGTTTTGGGCGCCGAATGAGCCTCGTAGAGTCTTGGGGCGGGCTCGAGCCTCCCCCCGCGCTGGCGCGTATGTGCGCACGAACGCGAACTCCATGCGGCCGCTCGCTGCTGTTTGCTGTTGCGGCGTTGGTGGCTGCGCCCCGCCGGCGCTTATCAAGCGTAGCCCCAATCGCGGCTCGCGTGCGGCCCCGGGTGGTTTCGGAGGCAAGTCGTTGCACATGTGTCGTGGCAGACGTGGCGCACGCGATTCCCTGCTCACCCATACGAAAACCAAGTGTCGAGCCTCACTGAAAGGCCCTCGCTCCCAAAGTGATAGCGGCACCGCTCTTTCCGGGCAACCCGACACGATCGATGGTATCGACAGCGTTGACACCAACACCGTCATGAACGGCTGCCTCCCAGCAAGTCTACTGGCAGAAACCGAAGCATGAACGTCTGCTCGTGGCAATCCCTCGCTGGCGGAAACCAACCCCACATATTTCCCAAAACATAAGAGATCAAATACTTCCATACGCTATGTATGCTAAATAGCAGCAGCCGGCAATGCACCCGCCCGTCCACAGATCTTGACAGATATCGATCGTCATCATCGTTCAAGCAGGCGCGTGGCGATGGCTAAAAGAAAGAAAAGAAGACAGCGCCACAAAGTTGCATATACCTGCACAGCAACGCTCGCTAAAGTGCGTCGCATCGATCAGATTGATAAGGATCCTGCCGAATGCCGCCGGACAACGGCTACAACGCAGCACCTTGATCTCCGAGATCAAAGCGCCGCTGCACCGATCTTTTAGTTCGATGATCGCCGCTCCATGAGCGCTCGCTGATTTCCAGTTGGCGCAAACGCCAATACGCACCCACCCACCTGCACAAGAAGACAAAGTATGCAGCAACCTTCGAGGAGGGTTGCGGTTACTAACCGTATCTGTCCCTGCTGTGGCACGTTGAAGCCTCGTTGTATGATTCGGGGTACGATGTACCAAATTCCTGGAACGGTTCGACTCACATCTAAGCCGTGGCTTCTTTATCGCAATCCTTCGGCGCCCACGCTCGCGCTCGTGGTCTTCTCACGAACATTAGCTGTCCTGTTGAGTGTCATCATGGGGGTAGCGGCTTCGTGGTGGCGACAGCTCCAGCTCTAATTGAACGGATGGCGGTGGCAGCGGCCTGCCCGGCCGGAGGCGAGCACGCACTCGAGCGCGCGTCCAACTATGGCTGGCGGGTTTCCGAGCCCTTTGCGACCTTTTGCGAGAGCCGCGCGTAGACGAACGGCGTTCACTCAGCAGAGAGCGTCAACTCACACGCCAGCGGGCACATCCAGCGTGGATGCGAGCGAGTTCCACCCGGATCCAAAGCGCCCACAACCCAGCGCGCCCACCGAGGCGCTATCGCATTCCGGCACCCTCATCTGATAACCTCTGCCGCGTGTGGCGCACGCACTTCGCAGATCTCAGCCCGCTCCGGCGCTGGTTCATTCTGCGCTGCTCAGCGGCGTCGAGGCTCTATTGACGACACGGTGCTCCGTGCAGATGACCAGGCATGCGACCCCACGTACCATCTACCACGTACAACCCCCTGACTCCAGGGCGGAGTTTGTGCAGACACTCGCGTGCGTCGGAGGTATCGTGTCGTAGGCATGTGCTTGCTGCTTGCGCAAGGCGGTCGACTGGCGGATTGATAGATTGCCGACCACCACAATCTGGTGGTACTTCGTACCGCTTTAAAGGTACACTCGAAAGAATGTGTCCCTTTGGTGGACAACACACGTTATACAGTGTACTACTAATTGGACAGCGATTCGATCTACGAGCACACGAGCACAAGCGTCAACCGAGCTAAAGCACCTTGCAAAGCAGGAGTTTTTGAATATCGGCTGCCTTTGTGTTCTCTATTACGCTGCTTCTAGGACCGCAAGATCACGAGTGTCTTCAAGACGCGTTATTCCAGGCTCACGCTCAATTACTCTGGACACCGAGTGAATGCCCTGGAATGATAGTGCGAGTTCACGTTCAACAGTCGAAGTACGGCGGCTGCGTAAGGAACTAAAAGATGCTTGAGGTGACCTTGCTCGTGACGAGCAGATATAGAGCGTCAAAATGAAAACACAGACATTAAACATCTTCAAACCGGGCTAAGGCACCAAACAAAAATGTCGTGGTGACAGCTAAAGCACGTACAGAGCAGACCTTAAAGCATCAAAACGAGCAAGAAGATTTTTCGATGGAGGTTGGCAGATCTTGAGGAACTGATCGTTGAATTTGACCAAAACAACTTATTTCATTTTCTGCATGTCAAGCGCGTTGACCCGCTGCAATGTGCTTATTAAGTTCGAGCACTTGTCGGCGTGTTTCGTGGTAGGTATCGCAATAGTTGCGGTACTCCGTCTCCAAACAGTACGCCGACATCTGTTACTCATTTTTTAGACCAGCTTGGATAGCACTCTAATGATCGAGTACCCTAACAATTGTTTGCACGCTTTGCTTCGTATTTCTGGCGGTGCATTTGTTAGCGGCGAGCTGAGCCCCCTTCCATCACCTGGATGTTCGCTCTGTTACCTCGTACAAGATTGGGCCCAATTCTACCAATCTGCATTGAAATCTAAGAAACCACTTTTTGATTTTTCAACTCTTTCATCCGTGCAACACCACAACTGACCTATCGAATGGCTTGTTGAGCTGCGCGCGCCACCAAAAAAGCTGAACATATATTACCTAGTGATGACGCTTTCAATTTTTTCTCGAAGTCGTTATGCGCGATTCCTCCAGACTGATATCATTTTACTCGATCGATCACCACGTTGGCGTTTCCAACTGCGAGTAGCAGTTCTACCTCTGCGTGAGACGTCCACGATACCAAGTCATTGCCTTCGTTGAAGCTGAGCTATCGATTGTTTTCCTGAACGGGTACTATCGGATAGATGCATCACCTATTTGCCTAATAGATCTTCTACACTTTTTCTTTACTGTAAATTGAGGGATTTTGCATCCGCAACTGATGTTCTTACTCCGACACCTACGTTAGACCACGGCTGCCTACCGCGCTCAAGCTTTTGAATGTCCTGCTCGCATTCTGTGCACGCGAGAGACAACTTCTATAAGAAGTGTATTCTCTCCCGCATTCACACATTGGTTTTCAGGACCAGCTCGCTGGTGCCTGCTAGGAACTTCGCTCGGTCAAGCTTCTGAGTTGGTGGTGGAAATTAATTGGTAGCCGACTGCCAGTAGACTAGTAGTCACGAAGGTCGACGCTGATCAACTTTGTCAAAGCTTCAGCAGAATTTTATTGTCATCACACTTGTTTCGTGAGCGAGGCGTGGTGCTGTCCATTTTCTAATCGATAACCATTGCCGTCGATGATCAGCGTGATCGAAATCTAGCATAGACCATTACTAGTATTGCAACGAGAAGTTTGCACCAAAGTCCGTCGTGGGTCTCGTGGCTCGAAGTGCTCTGAACGAGCTTTCACTGGAAGCTGACCAGTCCTGATCTCAGCATACGACCAATATTCGTCGAGCGTGCAGGTTTGTCATCAAACTCTAGGATACCTGTCCGTCAGCTTTGCAAGCGAGTCAACCTGAGCCACAGCGTGCGTGGAGCACCATGCTCCCTTGCTCATTCGAGCATGTCTCGCCTGTCATTTTTTCGCAGCTGGACAGCTGGTGACGCGCCGCGGCTTTCCCCGAAAACGCAGCTATGTCTGCGCGCGTTCATTGGTCGAAACCTCAAAATGCCAAATTTTCGCGAATCATGGCTGCCCAAATCTGCTGACGCGCCGGCGGCCGATCAGATGCCGCGGTGGTACGCTGTACCGAGCATTGCGTTCCGCCCTCGCATACAACCGCCCATATAGACAGGCTTGGCTTCCATCGCTCGCCGTCCCTGCCGCCAAGCGGCTCGCCACTCCTCAACCGGCCGGCCGGACGCCACGCGCGCCATGGACGACGAGACTCACGCGCTGCCCACACCCGCGGACGCCTCGATGGACGCCTTGATGGACGCTGCGGACGCCGCGGCCGCGTCCGCCACCAGCAGCTCGAGCGGCAACGCGAGCCCGCGCGCCGCGGACGAGCCCGACGGGGAGCAGGCGGCCAAGGCGGAGGACGGAGAGGCCGAGCCCGAGGCCGAGGCCGAGGCGGCCAAGCCGCTGGGCGCGGCCATCTCGGTGACGCCCGTGGACAACCAACAGGACGAGGACGAGGACGCGGGCGAGCGGCGGCCGCTGCTGGCCGCGGACGCCGTGCCGCTGGCCGCGACCTGCTTCTCGCCGTCGCTGCGCTCGCCCTCGTCCATCCTGCGCTCGCCAGCCGCGCGCCTCCACACCAGCTACCAGCCGCAGCCGCAGGTCCACGGCCTCCAGGGGCCCCTCGTCCACGGCCACGGGGCGGCGCTGCGGCCGGCGCCCGCGGCCCGCGAGTACTCGGCGCTGCTGTCCGCGGGCTTCCCGCGCACGCACTCGTTCCCGAGCGACCTGTACTCGGGCGCGCGCTTCTCGCGGTTCGAGATTGAGGAGGCGCTGCGCGCCAAGAACGGCTCGGGCTCGCTGCTCGAGTGGCTCAAGGGCAGCGGCCGCGGCCGCGGGTGGCTCTCGGGCGCCCCGTGGATGCAGCAGCGGCGGCAGCGAGAGGCAGAGAGGGCTGACCTGGCCAAGAAGGCCAAGGCACAGCACCTCGAGAGCTTCGACTACGACTTCTTCGAGTCGCGCGTCAACCTCGAGCACGACTACGAGCAGACGGAGCAAGAGATCCGCGCGCTCAACATCGGCCGCTGGGTTATGACCTTCGGCATCGGGCTCTGCACCGCCCTTGTCGCCTGCTTCGTCGAGACCATGACCGGCACGCTCTCCAGCTTCCGCACCAGCACCATGGAGGCCTTCGTCGCCTTGGAGGACGACGGAAAGTACCCGTTTGGCACGGGCTTCGCCGTCTACGCCGCCATCAGCGTCGCATTCGTCTCGGTCGCCAGCTACTGCGTCGCCATCCTCTGCCCCGTGGCCGGCGGCTCCGGCATCTCCGAAATCAAGTGCACGCTCAACGGCATCAAGATCCACCGCGTCGTGCGCATCAAGACACTCGTGTGCAAGGCCTTCGGCATCCTCTTCTCCGTCTCGGGCGGCCTGCCGTGCGGAAAAGAAGGACCAATGATTCACTCGGGGGCCGTCATTGGCGCCGGTCTCTCCCAGGGCAAGTCGTCCAGCTTCGGCCTCGACACGAGCTGGACCAAGTTCAAGGGCTTCCGCAATGATAAGGAGAAGCGGGACTTTATTTCGTGCGGTGCCGCCGCTGGTGTGGCCGCAGCCTTTGGTGCGCCGATCGGTGGTGTGCTCTTCGCGCTTGAAGAGGGTGCGTCCTTCTGGCACCAGAACCTTACGTGGCGAACCTTCTTCTGTGCCATGGTTTCGGCCTTCGTGTTCAACATCTTCGTGTCGTACAAGGAAGTCTCGGGAGACAACGACGAGGCCAGCCCTGACGGACATATTGTCATTGGCGGCATGATGGGCACACAGCAGGGCACATTCTCTTTTGGTTCGTTCGTCGTTAGCAAATCGTACGACATGCTCGACGTGCCGATCTTCATCCTCATGGGCATGGTTGGTGGACTTTTTGGCGCGGTCTTCAACGGCTGCAACACCGTCATTACCAGACTCCGCATGCGCTTCGTCACGGGCAAGTGGGCTCGGTTCTCGGAGGCGTTGTTCATCGCGACGTGCATGGCTGGCGCGAGTTTCTGGCTGTCGTACTGGTTTGGCGAGTGCCGCGACGTCGGCGGCCCATACAAGGACGCACTCTCTCGATTCTACTGTCCGGAGGGCCAGTATAACGACCTCGCGTCGCTCTTCACTGTGTCATACCAAACGTCCATGAAGCAGCTGCTCCACTTTACTGGCGACGCAAGCTTCTCCACAATGTCGCTGTGCATGTTCTTCTCGGTTTTCTACTTGTTTGCGTGCTGGACATACGGCATCGCGGTTCCCTCGGGGCTGTTCGTACCTAGTTTGCTCGCCGGTGCTGCTTATGGACGCATCTGCGTGCTGATTCTGCACTCGATCGGCTTCCCTGTCGGCGCTCAGGACGGCATGTTTGCGCTCATCGGTGCAGCGTGCATGCTCGGCGGCATGGCACGCATGACGATCTCGCTGACGGTCATCATCCTTGAGTGCACGGGCGTGATTGAGTGGGGTCTTCCCATTATGGTGGCGCTCATGGCTGCTCGCTGGGTTGGCAACTCGTTCAACGAGGGCCTGTACGATATTCACATCCACCTCAAGCATCTGCCGTTCCTCGAGTATGACCCGCCATACTACGCTCGTTTTCTGCGCGCCGAGAATATCATGAGCCACCCGCCGACGTGCGTCCCACAAATTGCCAAGGTTGGCGACATCTACGATATTCTTCTTGCCAGCAACCACGCGGGATTTCCTGTTGTTGTGCCGCCCCGGGATGCGGACGATGATGCTACTGAAGATCGCAAGACGCGACGCAGGAAGGCCAAGGCCGCCCGTGACGGCGTCGACTTCCAGATGTCACTTGATCGCCGAAGCAAGCCCGCCAGGACCCAACGAGCCCCTCTCAAATACGCTGGTCTCATCTACAGACGTCATCTGTGCGTGCTCCTCCAGCGCAAAGACTTCTTCATTGACAAGCCGGTGCCATTCACACGCAAGCCCGCTGGAGAAACGACTTTGCTTTACAATGACCAGGTTTGTGCTGTTGTCCGTGTGTCTAAGATGATGGTGAACCATGCTTACTCTTCTTTCATCCGATGTAGTACGCATTGTCATATCGCGACATCGAGAGCAACTACCCGCGGTACCCGAAGATCCAGGATATCAAGCTGGACGAAGACGAGCGAGATTTGTGGATGGACCTAACACCCTACATGAACCCAACACCGCACGTGGTGCAGGACCAGACGCCAGTGCCGCGCACGTTCCGACTTTTCAGGTCACTTGGTCTCCGCCACATTGTACGCTTGTCTCCCTACTATCCTTTGCTCGAATCCTGACTCTGACAAACCAATGACCTGTAAAATTGCAGACTGTTCTCAATCGACGTAACGAGGTCCGTGGCGTCATCACACGGAAGGACCTCACACCGTCACATCTCAAGTTCTGCCTCGAGGCTCTCAGCGAGGCCGAAAAGATTCGCATCCAGGGTTACTTCCAGCGCGACCGCGCCGGCTCAGAGCGCTTCGAGGATGTGGAGAAAACGTTGCTCAAGATCGTCGACAACTCGTAGGTCGTGCATGCCCATAGAGAAACCCACCAAGCTGCTCCACTAAGTTCATGTGAAGAAATTCAGTGTTCATGACAAAATAATCGCCGTTACGCCCCGCAATTTTAGCAGCTCAGTGCTGCTGAGGACTTTCGAGATGCCCGTCCGGGCGCCGTCGCCAGATCGTGGGTGTTCCAGGTCCGGTTCCCGTGGAGCCAATCGAGGTCCATCTCGCCCAGCAGGCCGAGCATCAATTGCCACTCCATCTCCACGGGTTGCTTTGAACCAGGCCAAGGATGAGCCTGCCACACTCGTTTCTGTATATTCGCCGGTGCGGAATCCTGCGCCAAATCCGCAGGTGCAAGAAATCCGTTCTCGTGTCAACGAGCTCGTGCGTCGGTACGATGAATCCTTGGCTGAGGATGCAACACAGTCATTCGATGTTCCGCGCCACATCGATTATGAAGCATCTAGCTCGGACAGCGACGGTGACGATGTTGATCATCACGGACAGTCAAGCAACGGCAGACGAAAACGACTGCCTGCTCAATGGAAAGTCGGGGACGTATTGCTCGCAGCGCACAGCGCTCTCGCGAGAACTGGAGCAAAAACAGAGCGAGCTATGGTGGCAGATTTTGCACGCGAAGATCCCGAGATCGCCGAGGCAATGAGTCACGGAGAGCGTGCATTCACACAGGCTTTAGATGCTGCAGCACAACGAGCACAGCAGACGCACGAGGTGCTAGCTCGATCACTTGCAATGGTGCAACAATTGCAGGAAGAAGCCATCGCAGCAGCTATTAACAGCGTTGACAGTGAAAAATCCATCAGCACAGCTAGCGACAGGCAATTGCAGCAGCGAGTTCGGGGGCTTAAATATGCAGTCGACTCACTCAATATGGATAAACAAGCGTTGGTCGCACAGCTTCACGAGCAACTCAAAGCGCACAAGGAGGCGCTCGCAATCACTGATGAGCAGTCGCAAGCCCTCAAGCGGGCACAGCACATGATGAGCTTGAAAAATGAGGAGCTCAAGGCACAACGCGAGGAGACATCGCAGGCAGTGGAGGCTGCTCAGCAAACTGCAGCAAACTGGAAGGAGAAGTGTCAGATTGCGACAAAAGCTGGATCCGCATCCGATGGCAAAATGCAAGAGCTTGAAGCTAAAGCGCGAGCATTAAGCGAAGAACTTGTGCGGGTCAATGCAGTACTGGCGGCAAAAACACAAGAAGTGGATGCGGCAAATGAAGCTGCTAAGGAGAGCGAAGCCGCACGTCAGCGAGCAATTGCAGAGGCACAAGCCCAAGCTGATTCATCGTCGCGGGCTCTCGCGCAAGCTGAAAACTACGCAAGTAACAAAAATGCAGCTACGAAACGGGCACAGGCGGCTGCAATTGACGAAGCGACACGTTCGCTCCATCGCGAGATCCAGGGCCTAGCAGCACGGCTGGAAGAACTAGAAGAGGAAAACCGCGGACTGGCCGCAAAGGTAAACGACGCCACGCAGCGAAAACAGCAGTTTGAAAATGACAACCACGAGCTTGCACGGGTAGTGCGTGAAATGCAAGAGCGAGCACGGTTACAGCAGCCTCAAGCACCACCGCAGCCGAAGCCTCTGCCGAAACGATCATCAAGTTTTTCCATATCGTTGCGGTCAGTCAATAATCTGCGAGATTCGTCCACTCGTGAGCAAAAGCGGAAGAAGTGTCGTGATCGCAACGGTTCATTCGCCAGCCGACGAAGTAGCAGCAGCAGCAGCAAAGACGATGATGGCTTTGATGATGACTTGTCAACAACAAGCGAAGATGAAGACGATGACAGTGGTCGCACAGGAAAGCAAACAACTCCTGAGGCAGCAGAAATTGCTCGCGACGAGGAAGAGCTGAACCAAACCATGCACCAAGTCGTGGAGAGTGCGTTCCCGCGCCACGAGCCCCGCGCGCTGCTCGGAAAGAGAGCAGACGCCCTGGATGATGATATCGCGCAGTTTGAGGACCCGTTGCTCGGGTCGATGGTGAAACAAGGATCATCAGCCACGGCAATATCCGAAACAGCAGCTTCCGCGACTACTGACGAAGTTGAGCGAGTGAAGACGTCTTGCACGCAGGAGCTCACGCGGATGAAGACTCAGTATGTCACGGGGTTGCTTGATTATAAAGCGCTTGTAATCGAGCAATACGAGCGGCGTCAAAGCGAGGAGCGCGAGCGTCACCGCCTGGAGATCGAGAACCTCATTATGCTTGTTCAAGCCAAGTTCAAACGAGAGCTCGAGCGCCGTGGGCAGCGGGTGATGAAAGCGCAGGAGTCTCTCAAGCTGTTGTATCGGGCGATGACGAGCAAGTCCGACGGCGACGGTGCCGACGGGTTATCCGGCGTTACCGAGGGGGACGAGGACGACAACGACGAGCACTCGGAGCACCCTGGCAGCCAGGGACCGCGAGGCGACGAAGAAGAAGCCGCTCCCGTGCCGCTCAAATCGCTGCTGCGAGCTGCCATCCTCGCGATGTCGTCGTCGACCAAGCGCAACGCGAAGGCGTCGACGCAGATCACGGCCATCTACGAGGCCGTCAAGAAGCGGCGCGCCGCAGCAGCCTCCATCGCCGCCCGCCTACGCTCGCAGGTCCCCGCCGTCCCGACCTCCGTCGTCGTGCAGTCCTCAAGCCCCTCGCCGCCGCCGAGCCTCTCGTCAGCCAGCGCGCCCGAGGTCGTAGTGGCGCACGCCTCCTGCCAGGTGAGCCCGAGCGACCTGGTCCCCGTGCGGTTCTCCGGGGGCTTCCGCGGCAGAGCGGTCGCTCCCGAGTGCATGGACGGCGTGGTGCTGCCCAGCTCGGCGTGCTTCCCGCGGTCGCCCGAGCCGAGCGAGCCGAGCGAGCCGCAGCCCCCGCGGCTGCTGCTGGCCGCGAGCCCCCGCGAGCTGCAGCTGGAGGACGGCGACGCGCTAGCCGCGCGCCTGGTGGTCGACCTGCGCCGCTGCCTACCGCGGCTGCCGCCGGGCGCCTACTTCGTGTCGGCGGCGCTGCGGCGCGCGCTCTTCCGCGAGCTCGTGCGCTTCTACGCCGGCGAGCGGGCCGAGCAGGAGCTGGAGCAGCAAAAGCAGGAGCAGGAGAAGGAGCAAGTGACGGTCGGCAGCCCCAGGGACACGCCGTTCATGCGACGCAAGGCGCTGGAGGCGCTCGCGCGCAGGCGCACGCAGCGGCGGCACGGCGCCATGGTACTGCAGCCGGACTTCGGCTGAGTGTGGTACGGGTGTTAGTGACTGAATGTGAACATGAAATATGCAGACAGAAGCATCTGTACACTCCGATTGTGTCGCAAATTCCAAGTGTCCGACAGCAGAGTGCACAGGAATCGTCATTCCCCCCTCGAGTCGGCACCTTCTCCAGAAGCGAGCGCCATGTACGCCAACAACGTGAGCAACCTGGACCAGATCCTGTCCTCGCTACAGTGCTACTCGGTGCGTCCCTCTCTCTATCTATATCTATCTGCTGCGGAAGTATGGAGGGCTGACGCCGACACAGCAAAGCTCAAGGGTGCGCGCCGACGTGTACAACCTGCTGGGCCAGATCCCGTCACTGCAGCCCAACTGCGGCAACTTCAGTGCGTCGGCTGCCCAATTCGGCTGCGGAGACCCGTTCTAACGCGTGGAGCTGCTGCTGGCAGCGCACAACGACGGCTCGACGAGCACGCTGCTGGACCTGGAGGGCACCATCCCTATCTTCTACCGAGGCAACCAGTACAACATCCCCGTCGAGTTCTGGATCGTGCAGACGTACCCCATGGCCCCACCCGTGTGCTTCGTGCGGCCGACGCCCGGTACGTTCGCGGGTTCGCTCGGCGAGCAATCGGTTCTCCTCACGACTGACTGCTGACTGCTGACGCTGACTGCTGCTGCCGCGGCCAGACATGATGGTCAAGCCAGGACACCCCCACGTCACGAGCGACGGGTACGTCAAGATCCCGTACACGACCGACTGGCGCCAGGACTTCACCTTGCTCGAGCTCGTCGCGCATATGTGCTCCATCTTCGGCAATATCCCGCCCGTGTTCCGCCGCCCTGCCAACATGATGCCGCAGTACCGGCAATCGGGATACGGGGACAACAGCATGGGTAACGCTAGGTTATCATCATCTGCGGGGCCAGGGCGACCCAGCGGATACTACCAAGGCGGACAGTACGGAAACCTGTCGGCGTCGCAGCCACCCCAGTATGGCGGGCGGCAGTCTTCAGCCGGACGAGCGTCCACCGGATCCGTGTCGCCTGCTGGGGCGCGGCTTTCAGAGCGAGAATCAGACGGAAATCTCTTTGGAGTGTCCGCGTCACCTGTTGCGCGGCACGAGGATCGTGCGCAAGAGCTCAAGCGCGACATCACAGAGAAGCTTCAGTTGCAATTAGACAAGGTCTTCACTCGAGTACGCGACGACATTGATTTACAGTATGAGCATGAGCTCCAGCTGAAACAGTCTCAGGAGAACGTTGAGCGCGGGATCCGTTCGCTTCAGTTCCTGCGCGATGATCTAAAGCGCGCAAAGACGACAATTGCCACACAAGACGAGGAAGTCACACAATGGCTCGAAGCGAACGAGGGCAAGGTACGGAAAGTCAATTCAACGTAAAATCAATCTTTGGGATGATACTAACGTGCTCTTTGCAGGATACTGTCGATCCGGACCTCATTCTAGTGGAGAGCGATCCACTTTCCAAGCAGTACGTTAGATTCATTTTGGTGTGATCGCTTGCCATTGTAAGCTCATTTCGGTATCACTCCACTTTCAGGATGGTTCAAACTCTGGCGGAGCACCATGCAATCGAAGATGCCCTCTACTTTTTGGACCGTGCACTTAGCAATGACGAGATGGAGCTGAACATATTCCTGAAAGAGGTTCGAAAGTTGTCCCGGAAACAATTCATGTGCACAGCGCTGCTGCGAAAAATCCACGAGACCCAACAACAAGCAGCAGTCCCAGCTTACAGTTCTAATTAGCGGTCGTTGTAGCTATTTGCATGGCAACAAGTCTGAGTATCTACTATGCCGAAGCGAATTTCAAGGTAATAAACCACTTGATAGTATACGTGCGCTTCCTTTCCTGCCAGGAGTCCTCGTGTGCCGTCTTGTCTTGGTTGTGCCTATGTGTGATAACTGACGGCGTAGAGCGGGTGATACTTCGATGACACACCGCGTCATAGGCGTCCTTGATTGTATCGACAAACCAACAGTAATATCGCAAAATCTACGAGCCAAATCTGGAGCTTGGGGAACGCTATTTTCAAACTTGAAGTCACGCTCTCATCAATCACGACGCTCTTTTTGACCATCTTTTCAGCCTAGCCGCCTTCATGGGGTGCGTGGCTTCAACAAGCTCGTCGCTTACGGCGGTGGGGCCCGCTCCCGCTGTCGTAAGAGTCGCTGCTGAGCATGGAGAACTGTCCGCTGAGAACAGCCAGCGTCGGTTATCAAAAAGAAAGCTAACGATGCGCCACACATCAAGCCTCAGCACGCAGACAGCGCAGTCACTCCAGATGCTTATCCTCGACATGGCACGTACAGGCAAACTAGAGCTCACATCTACGGTAGAGCGCGACGATAGTGGCCAGCCGAAAGGCACACTGGCGCGTCAAGGCGTGCCAACGCTCAAGCAGATTCCAGGCGTCGTGTTCACCATGACGAACCTGACAGAGCTCAACCTATGCTGTAACCAGATCTACGAGGTGCCGCGCGAGATTGTAGCTCTGAAGGGGTTGCACGTGCTCATTCTATCTGAAAACCAGCTTGTGGATTTGCCAGCTGAAATCACGTTTCTTTCGAGTCTTCGCGTCCTCGAGATTGCCGAGAACTACATTGGGGCATTGCCAGATGATATCGGTCGATTGAGCAATCTTGAGATCCTGCGTGCGAACCGCAATCGCTTGGCAACTCTTCCAGACGGACTTGCAGGCTGTGAGCGCCTTAAGTTGCTAAACCTTTACAACAATAATCTTGAGGCACTGGGTACGGGTTTGAGTGCGCTTTCTGAACTCGAAGAGCTCAATCTGAGCAACAACGCACTTGTTGCGCTCCCTGAAGTCGGTCGGTGGAAAAATCTTAAGCGCTTGTATCTACAGATGAACCTTTTAGAGGCACTGCCCGATATGAGTGCACTGTGCAATCTAGAGTTGTTCCAAGCGCATCGAAATCGACTTTCGGCTCTCCCTGACATGGATAATCTTGTGAATCTACGCAAGATTGATGTTAATACAAACCAGATCAGTGAGATTCCAAGGAGTTTCGAACTCATGGCGCAGCTTGAGCACCTGAGTATGCGCAAGAACTCTCTCATGACCCTCCCACCGCACCTCTTGAGCCGTTGTCGAGCACTTGAGATTATCGACCTCGGTAGTAACCCTATCACGCCGCCAGTACCTGGAGATCTCGGATCATTGCCAAACCTGAAGACACTACTTCTAGACGGATGCAGCATCACAAAACTGCCCATTGAGCTCATCGGTCTTCGTCAGCTGTGTCGTGCGAATTTCGGTAGCTGTTTGCAAATGGATGACCAAGAAACGTTCGAAGTCGTCATGGAGCTCAAGAGCACATGCGCTCGCAACGGTGGCTGGTTGAAGACCGGCTGAACTCCTGTCTCATTGTAGTCCTAATCGATTAAGACGTTCTTGCTCTCTCGGAAAAGCGCAACAGTCCACCGGATATGTCACCACCACATATGGCATCCAACCAAGGTGCTGATGGCGCTGCTATTGGGCTATCAGTGGTGGAGATCGCTGAAATCTTCGACCCAGGCGTCTCACTTACCATCACAGCCCGCCACCGTCGTATGAAATCCCCGGATGTTGATCGCCCAGCGCTTCCGAGTCAAGCGACTGGATCCCCCCCCCCCTAACGAAGCCGAGTGGGTATTCGTCACTACTTGCTATCGGTAACCGAATGCAGTGTCGACACAACGCATCAAGATGTATGTGGTTACCACTGTTATCATCATAATCAAAATTGTTCCCCGGCAATTATTCGTTTGGTGACGTCTCAGGTAAAAATTGAAGAGCTGGATGAGGCAGTCCAAGATAGTGAAGTGAATATCCTCCAAGTATTGTTACTCTGGACTGAAAACAGGGGCCGCATAGGTATCGTGAAAAAGCTTAACGACAGTGAAGCTGGCATTGTAGTGTCGACAGCGATGGGTAACCACGTTAGGGTAGCTCCAAAGTCATGCGTGGTTGGAAGCTGGTCAAAAGAAGCAGGTCTCGGCACCGTTGTTGATGAGCTGGAATTGTATCGAGAAAGTCTATCACCCTTGAAATCGTTAGTCAAGATTGAAGGATGAAAGTCCGTAGCCATCTGTACTCAACGATAACAGACCGAAACGAACGAGTTGAATGAATAAATGATTGACGGATTCGCCACTGCTACTTGCTACTACTACCTCACCGCCCAATTGCGCTTGTTATTGTACGTGAAGCATCAATGCATGCGCCGTTCTTCGTGTCCCCTCTGGCGGATGCAGTCGAGCCTATGCATCTATTGTACAGTTCAAACCACCACGAATTTGTGTCCCTAGCTCAAAATGCGGGAGGCTCCCGGCGGAACGCCCCAAACGGCACGACCAACCAACCACCTACATCTGCATTTGCTGCGATTGCAACTGCTCGAGCATCATGCGCAGCCCAATCAGGAGCTGAGATGCAGTCGGTCGACACCGCGGGTCTGGGTGTAGACAACTCTGGCATATCCATCGGGAAATGTCTGCCACGGGGGTTGGATACTGCAGCTCGCCACGGAAACGGCCGAGCGTCACCTTGGCTTCCTCTGGAGTCATCTTGTCGTTGCAGACTGGGTGCTTCCCAAACAGTGTCAGGTAGTACACGATGCCAACCATCCAGATGTCCGCCTTCTCAGCCGTCGCACCACAGTTGCCAAAGTTCGGCCGAAAACACTCGGGCGGCAAATATCGTAGCGTGCCGACACTTGATGAGACGATTGATGCTCGAACTGGTCGAGCGAGGTCAAAGTCCGTCAGCTTGACATTCCCATCTGGCGAGATCAGAATGTTGGACGGCTTAACGTCGTAGTGAGCCAAATTCATCTGTTTAGCGCAAGAAAGTGATCGTCAGTTGCATGATTGAGACCAAAAACAAATGCTGCTAGCGACTAACGTCGTCGTGAAGATAGCACAGCGCATCCAACAACTGGCACAGGATTTGCACGGCATAAACCTCGGCAAACGTCTCTTGCTCCTGCGAAATAGCAGAGTCGGTATCGGATTTGACATCATTATCCCATATCACAACAGCAACCCACCTCAAGAAGTTGCTGCAGATCCGAGTAGGCGCGCTCGACCGTGAATGCCGTATACGCCACCTCACGGTACTTGATCAAGTACGAGCTGTCGCCAACCGAGGCGATGTGCGAGTGGAATAGTTTCTGCAGGCACGCCAAGTAATGTCAATGCTTTGAGGTACCAATAGGCAATGCTCGTATTCGTACCGAATGAGTGTAGTGCTCACGCTGCGCATGCTTGACAGACGTTGAGAGTTTGAGTGCACAGCTCCGCTTGTTGTCCGCGTAGTCGATGGTGTCCCAGACCTCACCATTGCCACCTTTGCCACGCAAACGAACGAGCAGAAATCGGTTGGCGAGCACTGGAAGCTCGTTGAACGGAGAAACTGTACATAGTGTATTCAAGATTGGTAACTAGTGTTAGCAAAGAAGGCAGTCTTATGGTAATAATCTATGCTCTACTTACTTGTTTCGAGACGGTCGAGCATGATTGCCTGCTTGTGTCTTGTCTCCTCGCACTGCACAAATGTTAGTTGTTTTTTTCAGCGACAAAACAAGATAAGCTATACATACGTAGAATTCTCGCGCCTTCGCTTCAAACTGTAGCCGCTCCATCTGCAAATAAGCGGCTTCGCCAGCCTGTATCACATGACTGTCATGTCAGTCGGGCTCACAGCAGACAAAGAGTAAGGTCTACCCACAGAACTGGACGCCGCCTCGTGGAGATGCTGCAGGCTCGTAACGGCCGCCCTTCTCGAGCCAGGATGGAAAAATACTCGACTGCAGCGAGCCGCAACAAACAGTTAGATCAAGATACCCAGACGCACCAAGTGCACCCATGCACCAACTCACTTGTTCTGTACTTCGAGGTATCCCAATTTGGTGTAATTGTTCACCAGCGCTGAGCGCCGTGAGAATTGCTGCTGTAGAAGCTGGTAGCGCATACTCTGCATGTTGATTTCCGTTAGTTGGCGTCCTGGTGCAACACAAACTCTCAAAGCCGGGTGCACCTCCATCTCGTCGTGCTCTTGCTTGATGGGGTGATACATGTACTCCTCCACCGCGGCGGCGTTGGCTTTCTCTCCGTCCGCGACGGTGCGCTGGCTGAGTGTGTCCTGGTCCATGCGCTCGGTGGCCGGCTCCATGATGACGGTCATCTGGTCTGCCTGGGTCACGTCCGTCATGCTGTTGAGCAGGTGGTCCATGCGGATGGACCCGTTGTTGATGTTGATGTTGTTGTGGCTGTCGAAGCTCTGCTTGACGGGCTGCTTGCCCAGGCAGGAGGCCGCCGGGAGCGCCTCGGCCTCGCGGTCCTGCTTGAAGCAGGGTTTGCTGTTGGCCGAGAGCGGCAGCGGGTGCGCCAGGTGCTTGCTCTTGCCAGCGAGGGGGAAGTCGTCGGCCAGCGACGAGAAGTGCACGGGTGCGGGTGAGGGCGCGCCGCGCACCGTGCGCTCCGTGTGGCACTCGTGCACGAGGCAGGGCTCGTCCCTGCGGACCTCGAACATGGGCGAGGCCGCCATGAGGTTGGGCGATGGCGACGAGCGGAAGGTCGCGTCTTCGCCCGCCGGGAAGCCGAAGAGGTCCTCGTCGTCGGCGTCGGGCACGCTGAAGTTGCCGGCCACGAACTGGATGCGCGGGCTCGCGACCTCGTCGCGCCCGCTGCTCTCGCTGCTGCCGCTGCTCCGGTGCGCGACGAACATGGCGCTCGTGGCGTGGCGCAGCGTGGCGTGGCGTGGCGTGCAGGGCTCGCTCCTTCTCGCTCGCTCTCGCGCTCGCTCTCGCGCTCGCTCTCGCGCTCGCTCTTGACGGAACTCGCGCGCGCGACTGGCAGTGGTGCGGCGTCTGGCGCCTGCGGCGGTTCCAGGCGCGTCTTGGCTCTTGGCTCCTGTTGGCTCGAGGTGTGGGAGCCACGGAGCGCGGCAACCGTTGGCCGGCGTTTCCTTCCGTGGCGAGCGCGCGTGCAACGGACCCGATATACGGCTTTTCGGTATGGCGCGGTGGTTTCCCACGGATCCTGAGGGACGACGCGGCAGAGAAACCGACCGCCCACATACTGCAATCAAGTTAAAGACAGGACGTCGCCCCTCCCGGCAACTTGAAGACAAAGCAACCTGCGCAACAGAATGCCACGATCGAGAGTGGGAGGTTGTGTTCGCCACATCAAGTCGCGTGGGCCACACGGCAACACATCAGCGACACGACAACGAACCATAGTGAAACCAAGTCATTGACCGTTGCCTATCCCATTGTTGTTCTAGTCACGAACCAAGCTTCATCGAGTCCCGAGAAAAGCCGTGCTTTCTTACAATTATCAAGATATAAACGAGTCTAGACTGTAACTTAGAGCTTCCTATTTCGCGAACCCACTTTCCATGCGGGCTGTCAGCAGTTGCGAGGTGGAAGATGGTGGTGCTGCTGCCCACTGCCCTCTCTTCCCGCTGCGAGCGCCACGCTCACCCAAGCCATGGCCTGCGCGGGGCTGCTGCTGCTCGAGAGCGGCTCGCCCGTGCGCGTCGAGCTGGCGGCGGGCGCGCTAGTGTGCCGCCGGCTGCGGCCCTCCACGAAGAAGAGCGCGCGCTGCTCGCTGCCTGGCGAGCTGATGATCATGGGCCGGCGCGCGGCCTCACCCACGTCGCAGAGCGCCAAGGTGATGGCGCTGGACGAGGGCGGGCGGCCGAGCCCCGAGCAAGAGCACGGCGAGGACGAGGACGAGGATGAGGACGTGGTGCGCGTGCTGCAGCTCAGCGGACTCGTGGTGGAGGTGCTGGAGCGTGAGGACGAGCTGGACGTGCCGTCGGCGCCCGGGTCCTTCCAGGTCGCGACATACAAGGTAACGCGCGACGCCAGCGGCGCCAGCAACAGTAGCAGCAGCGCGCTCAGGGACTCGGTCATCCTCACAGCCAGGGACGCGCGCTGCAAGAAACTCTGGGTCAAGCACATCAAGCACTGGAACCGCTTCGGCTGGCGCGAGGTGGAGGAGATCGCGGCCGGGCCCGACGACGCCGAGGCACTGGAGGCCATGGCGCGCGAGTTCAGGCAGAGCGGCGCGCGGCGCAGCTTCCAGCAGCGGCGCTCGTCCATCAGCAAGAGCAGCGCCAGCAAGCACAAGCGGCGCTTCTACCGTGCCGCGGGCCCGATCCCGCTCGTGCCGCCGTGAGGTCGCCACCATCGAGCAGACGTACAGTAGTAACTTATTGATTTGTGGCCCGCAGTTTTGGTCAATGCACGTGTTCCTCACTCAGCGAGACGCATAATGTTGATGATTTCTGCTTCACGACGGTCGTCAGACCTTGGCGTCGTCCTCGTCCGACAGCAACCGAGTGTTCGACTTGCTTGTCGACGTCGTGGACGGCAAATCAGCGGGAATTGGCGTGCGGAGCTTCGCCAGGCGCAGCCTGCGGTCTCGCTGCGCCTTGAGCGACTTGACGCGCGGCTGACGGAGGGCCGTGCCGCATACGCGGCAAAAGTTGGCGTCTTCCTGGTGCAGCCTCCGATAGCAGCGCGGGCACTCAATGACCTCGGTGAGAACGTCCTGCGACCCGGACTGGTTGAGGATTAACGGGCAGGCGATGATACCGTAACCGGCAAACATGACCACCGTGGCGAGCATGCGGCCGAGGATTGTCTGGGGCGCAATGTCGCCATAGCCGACAGTGGTGATCGTGACCACCGTCCAGTAGAGGCTGATGGGGATGTTGGAAAAGCCAAACTGGTCGCCCTCGATGAGGTACATGGCGCAGCCGATGACCAGGATGAGCGTGAAGAGCCCCACGAGGAAGACCAGGATGCGGCGCTTGTTGGCGTGGATGTTGTCGCTGAGGGCCGCGCTCGCGTCCACAAAGCGAGCAAGGCGCAACACGCGAAACACGCGCATGACGCGGAAGATTCGGAGCACCGCGAGGTGCAGCAGAGGCCGCGCTGACGGGATGATGAAGCCTGGCATCCGACAAGGAGGTCATTAGCAATAGTCTAGTCGTTCATCAGCGGTAGTAGCAGTAGCACGGACCGAGGTAGGACGGCACGAGCGCGCACATGTCGATGAAGCCCAGCAAACTCAGCACGAACTCGCTTGGGTAGCGCAGGCAGGCGATGCGCAGCCCGTACTCGATCGAGAAGACCACAGTGAAGAAAATCTCTAGCGCCAGCAGGTAGTCCCCAATGTCCTCTCTGCCCGCACGTAGTTAGTCTCCAAGCCGTCCACCAGTCGGTGGGGCGCTCGAACGCACCGAATGTCGTTAACACTGTCGAGAATGGCTACAGGACAGCACGCGTCAGCTCGGCACCTCCAACCTCCCCCTGCAGCCCCTCCACGCACCGGTGATGACGCTAAGCGAGACCATGACGAGCAGCACGAGCGCCACGCGCTGGCCCGCGGGCGTGCTGCTCTGGAACAGCACCTGGTACACATGCTCCCAGCGGGGCTTGGCGCCGCCCTTCATCTCCCGGTCCACCACAATGCCGTTCACGCGGAAGCGCAGGTCGTCCACATCGATGTCCCCGTCCTCGTCCTCGTCCTCGTCCAGCGCGCGCGGCGTGTCGCCCGCCTCGGCGTCGAAGCTGCGGCTGTCGTCGAACGCCGACGCGGCCGGCGACAGGTCCACCACCGCGCTCAGGCCGCTCCCGACGCCCGTGGCGCCAGCGCTTCGGCCGCGCCGCGGGCTCAACGAGCTGGCGGTGGCCGGCGCCGCGAAGCTCGAGCCCGCCACGCCCGAGGCGCTCGACACGCTCACACGGTCGTACTCGGCGCCGAGCTCGTCCTTCAGCGTCGGCAGCTTCATCGAGTCTACAAGCAACTTGCAGGCCGCGTGGCGGTCCCCAAGATGGCAAGGATCCGCGAGGGACCGTCGATTTCATTCGCCAAAAAACGGAAAAGAGAAGCCTACTCATTTACGTTATTCGTTATAGCAGTAGGTGCCTGCTGGGACCATCACTCCTGATTGAATAGTGAAACCAAGTGTAAAAATGATGAGAGTCAATAGAAGAATCAAGATGTCTATAGGCGTACGATTCTCGCAAAATCCTTTGATCTCATTTCTCACTCGACTCTGGTCAGGACAGGACGCCTTCATTTAAGGCGACTCTAACTCTAAAAGAACCCTGCGACTTGAGCAACGGTACATTATTAAAGTCCTTTTAGGGTTAAAGATATCTGCGACGTGCTATAGAATAACATTATTTCAGATATGGTTAACAGTGTTCATTGAGATAAGCACCCCCGGGCGCCAATCAGATCGCGTCTTTGGCTCCGCGGGCCAATCAGAGAGAGCCCTAACCGCAAGCCTTCCGTCGAGGAGATTCTTTCATACTACAATGGCTTATCACCTGCCGACGTTGATGTAGCGCGAGGCGAAGTCGACGCGCCGCGCGCGCGCCTTGGCGGCGTCCGAGCCCGCTCTGCCGTCGCCCGCGGGCTTGGGAGCGGCCGACAATGCTGGTGCCGTAGCTGGTCGCTTGGGGGCTGGCGCGTCCCTCGCGGCAGCCGGCAGCGCCCACGGGGGCGACGCGCCTAGCGAGGAGAGCGCGTCAAGCTTGCGCTTGGCCCTGGGGACAGCCGCTGGCTTGGTCTTGGACGAAGGAGCGGCAGATAACTGGTTGTTCTCTTTGCCAGAGATATCGACGAGCTTGGGTGACTTGCCGGGCGCGTTAGCACTGGTGATGTTACCGCTACTGCTGGTGACGCCGAGGCCGCGCGGAGACGGCCGGGTTGCTGAACCTGGGGTGGATGAACGCGCGCCGGGACTGGTGGATGACCGCCGCATGGCCCGAACACGTTCCATCAACTGCTTGGTCTTGTCCACCTGCGCGCGCAGGAACTCGTTCTCTAGCACCAGCTTGGTGTGCGCCGTCAACTTGTCCTCGTTGCGCGCCATGTCCGCCTGCGCATTGCGGAGCGCTGTCTCCGCCTCCTTGTGGCGCGTCAGTCGCTCGCGGAACATATCGACAAGAGCGCCGTCGTCCACGTTGCTGCCGACAGAACCTGCCCCCTCTTCTAGCAAGCGTCGAATCGACGAGCGCCAAGCTTGAAGCATGGACAGCTTGTCAGTGGACTGACGGTTGCTCCGCTCCAGGCGCTCCAGCTGCTGCTTCATCTCGCGCTCGCGCTTCTCCCACTCGCGTTGCTTGGTCTGAACTAGCTCGCGAGCGACGGCCTCGTCACGACCACTTTGCTGCGCCGCAGTGTCGTGCGCGGCCCTGGTCAAGTCCTCAGCGTCGCGTTGGAGTTGCAGGATGGCGCGCTGCTTCGCTAACAGCGAGCTCTCGCGCTCCTCGATCACAGACTTGAGTCGCGCGACCTCGCGCTTGCGGTTTTCAACGTCGTTGTTCTTCAACTCCACATCGCGCTTGATCCGCTCAACATCGAGCCTGCTCGCCTCCAACTCGCGCTTCACGCCCTCCAACCGACGCTCACTCTCGCGCTTTTCCGCCATCATGGCTTCCATCTCGCGCAGAGCGATCTTGGCCTCGTCTCGAGCTGCCTCTGCGTCCCGCGCGTGCTGTCCGACCAACGCCTCTGCTGTGGCCACGCGCTCGTACAGCGGCGCCTCCCTCTCCTGCAGCTTGAGGAGCTCGACCTCGGCGTCGCGCATGGCCCTCTTGACTGCCTCGCTCTCGACGCTCAGCCGCTCGTTGCTCTGCCGCGCTTCCCGCAGCTCTCTCGTGGCGCGCTCGGCCTCCCGCTCGGCCTCGGCCGCCCTCCGCCGCAGCCGATCTCCCTCGATCTGCAGGCCGGCGCCCTGCTGCTGCAGCTCGGCCACCTCCCTCGACGCCTCCTCCAGCGCCGCCTCCGTGTCGCCCGCGCGCTGCTCGGCGGCCTCGCAGACGCCTTGCAGGCGCTCGCTGGCCTCGCGCAGCGCCGCGGTCTCGCCCTCGGCCGTCGCCAGCGCGCTCCGGAGCTGCTCGGTATCGGCCCGCAGCGCGTCGAGCTCCTGCCGCAGCCGCCGCGCGTCCTCGGCGCTCGCGCGCCACGCCGCGTCCAGCCGCACGAGGCTGTGCGTCGCCTGGTCATGCGCCGCCTGCAGCGCGCGCCGCTCCAGCTCGCGG